>JADRCC010526996.1:0-17104 GCA_019843855.1 Hylomyscus alleni
GAACTCCTCTTTTCTGAGTAAAATGGAAGGAAGGGTGGATGAGGAGAGAGAGGAGGCAAAAGGAAGGAACAGGATGGAGAGGAGGAAGGGGAAGCGTCGATCCAGATATAAAGTAAATAAATAATAACTTAATAAAAACACAGTAAGCAATAAACAATTACTGTTTCTTACAAACTTAAATAAATAAGGATGTAATGTGGTTTTGTGGCTGTTGTTTCTGTTTTGTTTTAAAGAGAAAGTTCCAGCACCTGAGAGATTTGTTCCCACTGCTTCTGTAGAGGTTCAGGAGGGGAATCAGGTGGAATAAGAGGGATGTGTGAGGGATGGTGCTGGGTGGCTAAAAGCCTTCAGACAACTCAGGCCAAGGGTGCGATGAGAAAAAACAAAGAAGCATCTACATCCTCTTCTGAGGCAGACAGGAAGAGAGAGGGAGAGAGAGAAGAGAGAGATTCTAAGCAAGCTTGGAAAGCAGGAAAGCTCAGCATGCTCATAGGTGGTAGGCATGGTAGTTACATATGAATGTGAGAACAGAATAGAGTTTTTGTAGAATTTACATAAAAATCCTGCATATGCCTTGAATATTTATTATTATACAGTATTTATTAGGCTGTCCTGTACAAGGCTCCCGATGGCAGCACAGTGAATAGAACAGTTAGGATGCATAAGGCAAAACGAGAAGACATTGTCTGGTGCTGCTGGACAGGACACCTGTGTGTGTTCAGCTTGTCACAGGGTCTAAACCTAGACCCCCAGTAACACTCTAAGTGAGTCCATTTGAGATTGCCAACTAGAAACTAAACCTTTCTCCCTAAAACTACTCAGTAAGAAACTTAAGGGAGTGAGTCTCTTCCTTGGAGCAAAAACCACAGGGACACTAAAGCAGGAGGGGACATGGAGTAGAGCAGACCTAGGAGCCAGTGGGAAGGGTGGGTGAGGACGAATATAATTAGAATTCACTGTCTGCATTGGCGCGTTGTTTGTATTAATTCTTTGAGAATTTTACAGACCGTGTTTTACCCTCTGTCCCTCAACTCTTCCAGGTTCCACTTCCCTTTCAATCCAGCTCTGTGTACCTTTTGTCTTCCTGTTTCCAATCAAAGACAACTCGTGCTGTCCAAGTATTCTTAGATGTGTGGCTTCACGCTGAGTACAGTTGAGAAACACAAACTTGTAACTAAGAGAAAAAAAAGAGTGCCAGTATCTGATCACAAAAAGAGTGACCAAAATCAGGAGTTCTGATACTGCCTTTTACTAACTTCTTAAAAACAGGAAAAGAGGAACAATCATTCATGAAATAGCAAACAATCTCAATTCACAAAAGCATTGCTAGTCAAGGAATTCTGAGGTTCTTATCCTCTGCTGAGAATTTATCCTAGAATAGAGCCTCCTTGAACAATTTTAAAATAAATTAACCATTAGTAAAATCTGCACGTGCTTCAAGGGAGAAACAGTCAGTCCAAATTCTTCACACAGAGTTTCTGGTTTTTTTTTGTTTGTTTTGTTTTGTTTTTGTTTTTGTTTTTTTGAGACAGGTTTCTTTGTATAGACCTGGCTGTCCTGGAACTCACTCTGTAGACAAGGCTGGCCTTGAACTCAGAAATCTGCCTGCCTCTGCCTCCCAAGCACTGGGATTAAAGGCATGTGCCACCACTGCCCCACACAGAGTTTCTAACACTGGTGTAGGAAAAAATGTACATGCATACATGCATATGGTGTGGGCACACATGAACACACATACATATGCACACGTGTACATGGTATCTGCTTACATGAATCATATGCACATATGCATACATGTTCATGAGGCATGCACACATGAACACACACATATACATGTATACATGTACATAGTTTATGCCCACATGAATGTATACATGGGTATGCATACATGTAGATGGTGTGTGCACTCATGAACACACATACACAAGCGCACATGTACTTGGTGTGGGAACACACGAACACACATACACATGCACACATGTATATGTTGTATGCTCACATGAATGCATACACACATTTTCTTGAAATGGAAACCTACTTTTTTATGACTCTTTAGTGATGATATTTGTGATAAAAGTGTGATGTGATGAAACCAAGGGCTCTAAATTAGGCAACATAAGATCAACCCTAATTGGTAACCATGTATTTTGACTTCTGTGTACTATAGTTTGGATAGGAAATCTTGTATTAAAGATACTTTAAATGTTTAATCTGAAGAATGCAAAGGCAAATAGAAGATCCTTACACTGGAAATCAATTTCTAATGTAAAGGATTACAATTCTGTGCTTCGGAAGTTTATTTTGTGTGATCTCCCCCACCCCATTGTCTAGCAGTTACAGCAATAAGCAGGCTAGGAGGAAACCCCAGTGCATCCTTCCAATGGATCTTCCCCTGCCTGCTGTGGTCTGACTTGCACTTCAGCATCTAGCACTTTCTTGACATTTTCCTACTGACCGTGAGACAATGAGAGGGCTGTTGTTTTGGTGCTCACACCCCAACAGCATCTATAATTGTGTTTTTAACATGGAAAATTACTTGGCATGTCACCAAAGGTAATGGAGATGTTTCTTCAGTTCTAACAGGAAACAAAAGGACACAGAAAGGTGAATGTAGAGAATCTGTCATGGAGAGAGCATCATACACATCTACATGGTGCAGCTCTCCAACTCTTGATCAGAAGTGATCATTCCCCATTTCATTTTCCCCAAACTGTGTATTCCATAGGAAAATAAAGTACTGACAAAATTCGTGCTCATCTCACTGCTGACAAATAAATAAGACCATGTGATCCAACAGAAACTCTAAGTCATCCTCCAGATTCATGTATTGTGCCTATGCCTCCTGGCCTCTGGACCCTGCTTTTCTGGACCTGAGTACCCCCAGGGGTAAATCTAGTCATATAATAAGAGAGCTTTTTCATATGCACTTGGATTTGATTTTCTAACATTCTATTAAGAATTTTTGTAGATACTATATTCATTGAGATTTTTGTTCTTTATCTATGAACAAAATCTATGTTCATAGATAAAGAAGAGTTTTTTTAATCTAGGGCTTTATTTGTTGTGTCCTTATTAAGTTTCTGTATGAGGATAATAGCTAAACAAGCAGGAGCATAATCTAATAAAAACAGAATCTAGACTGAATGATACTAAGGTAAAAAGTGGAATTAATGGTAAAATTCCACAAACTACTTGAAAATTAAGTACAAAATTGCATCATAAGGGCATGCTAATAAGGCAGGCATAGAGATCTAGCTGGAGGTTATGTGTGGTCCTCATGTGGTCCTTTTGGATGGTTGGCATGTACAAATATATTCTCTCCTGAGTAGCTACAGCAGACCTTCAGTAGACCACAGTTAGAGGCATGGACTAGGGAGGCTTACAGTGGCAGCTGTGACAGGGAGGAAAAGTGACATAACTGTATGTATCAAGCCACATGGAAAATAAATATGAACTTATCCCCTCCCAGAGCATCCTTGTCTTTACATTATCCTGTGAACCTAAGGACACAGCTCATAGATTTGTGGTGGCTAGGGGACTACTGCCAGTCTTGCTACTGTTACCGTCTATGAATGGTCATTGATGAGTCAACATCTATATCAGTAGCCTGTGGTTCAGGCAACTTCAAATGGAGAATTGAAAGAGCTCAAGATTAATTGTTTGAATGATCCTGCCCTGTCCTTCTGCTAACATGTCATTAGCATATTAAATAAATGCATACTACATTACCCTAAGTGTTGAGAATGAAAAGAACAGATAGGTCATTTGTGTATTTAAATGTAAATATAAAACTGGAATATGGTTTCCTTTGGGTCTTTCCTGAGCTATGTACACAGTATCTGCAATAGGAGTTCTCAGGACTCTGTAAATTCAAACGCAGCACCCCTATTTAGAAAAAAGTTAAGATTCAGTAAAGCAGTTACCTAGGCAGAAGATCCATGATGTGGGGTGCTGTCATTTCACAGGCTGAGTGCCCCTGAATGCAGCCCTGTCTACCAAACTCATCCCCTTTGCTTAAAAACCAAACCAAACCAACAGCGAAAAACCTCATTTCTAAAAACTCAGAACAGGCTTTCTTTTCCGGTCTTCCCATTCATTCCCAGTGCCAGAATATGGATCTCACCAAGTGCTGACTGACTTTGTTGCCTGCTGAGAACTGTATGAAATGCTCAGTTCCTTCGACGTAGATGTTGCTGCAGGTGTGACTACCTCACACCACAATACTTCATGACCACACCTGTTGTCTGTTGAGATACTCTAGCTGGGTTGTCCGATCTCTCATGATCATGTACACTTTCACCAGGAGGGCAGAGAGGAATAGATATAATTTGAGTGCAGTTCCTTTAATTTCCTAGGTTCTGGAGATGGTGTGAAGTGAAAGGGAGAGGAAGGGGAATTGCATAACTACAGCCCTGGCAAAGAAGCATCTTAGGATCATAACTGCAGTGCACCAGACGAAAAGCGACGCGACTGCCTTGCTGGCCTTTTCATCTCAAACAGCTTATCGCTCCCTAAGGTAAATGGAACCCATGAAAAGAGAATTGCTCCCTAAGGACCAACAAAGAATTTTAATATATTCGTGGTTTTATATATAACTCAGCCTTGTCACTTCCCTAGGAAACCACCCAAAAGTGCACTTTGAGGGGAAGGGTGTGAAACTCGGGAGAAAACGTTCCAAAATATTTGTAATCATCTCCCAAATCAATCAGGCTTACGCATGAGTTGTACAGAGGAGCTCTCTATGGCAAAAACTCAGCTGAGGGAGGCTCCCCCCGACCCCCAACTCCGGGCCACAGTAGCACCGAGGAAGACACATTTCAGGCTGTTGAAAGGTTCATTTGCAACAGTGGAGGTAGGGGTGGCTGTAGGCTGACCAGTTTAATCCCAAGAACCAGAATGGAGCTAGACATGCATTTCACAATAACCAGAAAGACAAGCCATACTTGTAGGAGGCAGCATGCTTTGGTGGCAGCCAAAAAAAAAAAAAAAGAGTGTCAAGTGTGTAAATGTATTATGCATAGAAATGATTACATGCCTAAAATACTCAGCATTTTACAAAAGCATAAATATTTCAAAATGTGTCAAAACTACATTTTTTTTTTTACTTTTACATCACTGTTTAAAAAATAAAATTAATTAAATTAGATACTTTTAAAAGCTTATAGAAGATCAATTCGAAAGTCCCACTCTTTAGTTCGGGATACCATCATCCTGATTTATGTCTCTCCAGTATAAGCTCAGTACACCAAGCTGTTGGTTCATCAACAGCTAATCTATCAACATTCATTGCTAAGAATACTTTCCCATCTCAGTTTGAGAAGAACAGTGTGTCTAAGGGGCGCACTAAGGGATATCTAAGGGTTGCAGACTGATACTATAGAACAAATCAGGAGCAAGAAAGAGAAGAAGTGACTGGGTCCTACACCTTGATCCATTGCTGCACTTGTACCCAAATATGGTACTTTAATCCCACTGAAAACATCTTTACAGGATCTGTTCACTGACATCTATTTTGGAGTCAATACCTCAACTCTTCAATCACACTCAACTCTACAAAACGGGTCCTGAGCAGCCCTATCCCACGAGTATTTAATGAGGACCCAAAGTTCACCAAACGATATATTTCCCATAATTGCATGTATGTTGATGATAATCCCCGTTCTATAAACTAAACCCAGATGCAGACTTGCTCTCGTGGAGGCTTAGTTGCCTCAGCCTAGCTCAGTTCTCAAGATCTCCTCTCATTCTCAGACTGGACTACAGCCAGCCTGTGAGCTGCCAGTCAAGAGGCAGAACACCTGCAGCGGGTAAATGTGACATATGGCACACCGTGGCTTGCCAGTTGCCTTTCGGATTCTAAATCTGTTCAACGTTCATGAGATGCAAGCAACTGCTGCTTTGAAATGTGATGAGGAAGAGGAGGGAGGGGAGGAAGAGGAGGGAGGGAGAAAAACAACCGGAGCAGGCACAGGCACTGTTGGTGACAAATTCCTGACTCACAGACTACTATGAACACCGAAAGACAGGGACTCACAAGGACTATACACCAAGGTCTTGAAAGGCAGACTCAGTGGAGAGCCTACCCACTTACATCATGGATGGGACAACTGTTCAGGGTAAAAGCTATGGCTGGAAAGAAAGCAGCTTATTATGTGCAACAGCCATCTCCATCACCTTGATCAGGAACATCTGATATCAAGGAGGCTTCCAGTCACCCAGACTGTCTTAGACTTGGCTCATAGAGTCCAGGGGTTCCCTGGAAGCGGAGTCTAGGAGAAGTAATTTTGCAAGTGATTTATGGAGGAAGAGACAAGTTGGCAGGGGTTTGGGGAAGGAAAAGGTGATAGTGGAAAAAGCTTAGCCAAGATAATTTACCTGAAATCTGACTTCAGCACAATCACCAGGAGAGCTTGTGTAGTGCCAGCACCAGTGAGTTATTCAACTTCCAGGAGAAGGATCTAGACTTCTAAGTTCTTGAGTCAAACAGCTGTCTCTCACAGGCCAGCTCCACTCTTTAGTGAATAAAGTATATCACCCAGGCAAGATAAGTCACTTCACCAAGGCTCATTCATCAGAGGAAAGTACAGCTGTGAACCATGAGCAGGGAAACTCATCTGGACTGAGAGGGAGCAGGGGCAGAGGTACCATTCAGACGCGGTGGCCACCACTACACATGTGTACACTTGGTCTGCAGCACCCACCACTTAGTCGTAGAGCCTGTATCCTTCTTAAGACAGCTGTACTAGCAGTGTCTTGTATTAACACTCAGGTATGCTCTGACAGAAGCTTGAATTTTCCCTCTTTCTGTCATGGACAGCAGTATTGTCCTGCAGAATGGTCCCAAAGCTCCATCATCCACTTTTCTATTATCACAGAAAGTATTAGATAACATTTTGGTATTTTCAAATGATATGTGTTTAAATAGACCCTCCTTCCTCCTCCATCCCCTACCCCTTTGTAGTTTCTCCCCCACTCTTTCTTCTTCATATACCATATATCCTTTTGGGCACCATTTTTGTCCTTCATCATGAACTATTTTTATTCTCTTAGTTTCTTTTCACTTTTCAAGACACACACACACACACACACACACGCACACGCACATGCACATGCACATGCACACACACTCTTATACATTACATGTTAGGATCTTCATATGATAAAGGATATGCAGGGTTTTTTTTTTTCTTTTAGAGTTTGGGTCACATTGTTTAATATTGTACTTTCAAGATCCATCCATTATCTTACAAAGTTCATAATTTTACTCTTCTCGAAAGATGACCAAAATGGACCTTATTTTCATTATCTAGTCCTCCTTTACTAGACATGTAGGCTGGTTGTTATTTCCTTGCTAACATGCATACGGCAGCAGTGGACATGGATGGCCGTGTATCTCTGTGAAAGGACATAGAGTCATTTGAGTATATGGCCAGCAGTGGTGCACGCTGGGTCATACTGTGGCTATATTTTTAGTTTCTTTTTTTTATTTTTAAAGAAACTTCCATACTGAATTCCATAATGACTGTACTAGTTTACACTCCTACTGGTGGTGAATAAAGATTCATCTTTCTTTCATCACCTTCTTTTTTGATACTGTTTCCAGACATACTTAATTTTTCTGTGTACACTCAACTTCTGGTGCCTTGTACTTATTTCTCCAATAATGGCATCTACTACTTTAGAGAAAGAAGCACACACAAGAGCCTAGAGTTTTCTCCTCACAAGAGAATAATGTGACCAGAGGAAGTGTTCTCTCCTTATAACTAACCTCCAGAAAACCTGAGTTTAGAATTATCAACAAAGCCAAAAGCAGAACTACCCTTTTGTGGGAGCAGTTTATTGTGGAACATAAAGATCACTGATTGATAAAGGGCAAGTCTTCAGCTGGAACCCCAATCATTCACTTATTTTTCACTGCATAATGGGCATTGTTATGTTAGACACAGAACCTATCACTGGGGACAGTTTTAATTATGAGATAGTGTTCCTGTCACTTGTGGGGAAATTCTAAGGAAAAATGTGGAAAAAGACAAACACTTGGGCAGAGTGTTTGTAAGGACCCAATATAAGTGTGGGGTCCTTAGAGGCAGGAAGGGATTATCCAGGTGTGCTTAAGGATCTGTAAGCAACTCTGTATGTTTAGAACTTCAAGGGTAAGAGATATAAAACAGGAAAGAGAACAGAAACCCTCAACACCATGTAAATTCTTCAGTCCAAGATCAACAAAGCCTTAAAATCAGAAAGTGACTTGATGACCTTGGTTGGCACTCAGAGCATTCTCAGTGTCAAGCAGGTCTGAGGGAGGAAGATGGGAGACACGGAACTCAGTCAGGATCTGGTAATAATCTTAGTGTGTAAAGATGGGTCCATGAAATAAGGCGGATGTTTTTGACAGTGAAGAATACCCAGAGGTTAAGTGACTAATCACAGTTTCCCCAGCACTAAGAGTCACAGTGGGGTCTGTAGTCCCCCAAGGCCCTAATGTAGCTCCTGTACAACTCTGTTTCTCTATCCCCACAAAGATGCTTGATGGAATCCTTAACAACTGTTTCCAACCATCTGATCTAGTATAAAACTGTGAGAAATACATAGAGCTTAAAGCATGATGGCTTTTATTCTAAAGTTACCTCCTTCTATTTTGCTAAAAATAATGAAAACTATTTTACTAATCTCACATACAAATTGTGAAGATCAGCCAGGTGGTGGTGGCGCACTCCTTTAATCCCAGCACTTGGGAGGCAGAGGCAGGCGGATTTCTGAGTTCGAGGCCAGCCTGGTCTAGAAAGTGAGTACCAGGACAGCCAGGGCTGTCTCGAAAAACCAAAAAAAAAACCCAAATTGTGAAGATCAAAGGGCACATCTAAGAAAACTTTCCAGGGGGTATGTGGAATCCTGAGCCACAAACAGAAAGTATCCATGTATGTACAGTATTCACTAGCACCACATAGTAGACCATTTTCATTTATTTACTGAAACACTGGGAGCTGAGTGACTTTATAAAGAAAAGGTGTCCAGAGTTGTGTGATTCTAGGAGAAGGTGTTGGTCTTGGCCGAGCTCTGCAGAGATCTCATGGTAGATGGCAGGAGTAAAGACAAGAGAAAGAGACCACACAGAAAAGCAAGCAGGAAGAGACGCTGGCATCCTGTAGTCTCTACTGAGTGGTAGTCTCCAGTTATCCTGAGGACCTCATAAAGATCCTATCATTACTCAGTCTGTGGAAGTCTAGGGAATGAGCACATTTCCCCCCTTGGGACTATTTAATGTCATTAGGAGAAGAAGAGGTATCCCATACATTCTCTCAACACCTCATGATAACTCAGTGAGCAGTGTAAAGACAGAAGGATTAAGAACCTCCATTTGATCCTTCACATGAACTTCAGAGAGTTAGTGTTGGGAGAAACAACTGCTTAATAAACTGTTAGTGTTGTGTGCTACACTTCTGTGAGTGGCTCACAGTGAGTACATTTAAGAATATCGAACTACATCTTTCCCCTACTCCATTTCAGATAAGTCCTTGTTGGGGGTTTCTTTGAGTGTGATGTCAGTTTCCATTATGTGAGCCAGAGACAACAGACTAATCAAAGCTGTGTTTTCTTGGATCAGGTTCCACTTAAGCTTGAAGGAAGAAACTCTTGTCACAGAGCACATATGTAGTTTTGACAGTTATTTCAAGCACCCTCTGAAAGACAATCTGACCATATTGTCTCTAACTTGTGTTCTGAGACAGCCTTGCCCTGCTGCTATCATCCCTCCAGACAGGACTCCCTGTCTTTGCAGGACACTCTTGTATACCCTGGGGTGTTTCATCTGTTCCCTGGAGTTAAGACCTAATAGTTCGCTGTACAGAACTAATATGTAAGACCTCATAGAGTTGGATGTACAGCTGGTGCCTTTTTGAAACTTGGTAATGTGCTTAATTAGTAGTCTTAAGTATTTATCTGACTTAAGATACAACAGAACAGAGAAAGTATGCCTGTAAAGTACCACATAGAAGATGTTAAGTCCCTGCTCCCTGGGATCCTCATCTTTGGGAGAGGGTGATATAAAACAAGTGAAAAGAACTGCTGACCACAGATGAACACAGATGTGCTGGGATGCCTTGGGTGTTCTCATCCCCACTTGGTGCAGTGTTGTCTTTGAAAGGCTGGACTCTGTTTCTAATTAATATTTTATATGTTTAAGTAAGTAGAAAATGGAGGGGAGACAGGAGAAGACCATCCCTCTCATTCAGAAGCTGTGGCATATGGGAATCGTGGGTGTCTAAAGCCCTGTAAGTCTCAGACCACTTCTATTCCCTGTCCAAATATTCTGTAGAAGTGGGAAATATCTCTTAGCCAATAAAGAGTTTTATTAGACATTATACTCTTAAGACATTAGAAGAGTCACAAAATGTTCTTATGGGACAAACTAATAGAAGTTGTTTTGACTTATGGAGATTTTTATAAAGGTTTTAACCTATAAAATATTGCACCTTTGTTGGAGATAGGTTCTAATGCTTTGAATAAATCAGAAAAATGCGTGTACAAATGCTGAACATCTTTGTCCCCAACTGGTTTTTGATCTATCAATAAAAATGCCAAAGGCCAATGGCTAGGCAAATGGAGATGGGGCAGGACCCTCAGAGTTGCTAAGGCTAGGACACAGGAGAGAGGAGGAGAAGCAGAATCACTATGACTCTGGAGAGAGAGATGGATCAGGTTTAGAGCTGCAGAGGGAAGGGAAAGTGGCCCCCAGAGGGGTTTCCCAGAAGCATCTTGGGCAACACACACCAAGATAACAGACAGCCAAGTTAAAGGGAGATTTAGAAGATGTTGAGCCAGGAGTATAGGAGGAGGAAAAAGCATGCTAGACTCAGGGGTGTAGCCTTCCTTTATACAAATAATAAACAGGCTGAGAAAGAAATTAGGGAAACAACTCCCTTCACAACAGCCACAAATAATATAAAATATCTTGGGATAACTCTAACCAAACAAGTGAAAGATATGTACTACAACAATTTCAAATCTCTCAAGAAAGAATTGAAGATCTTAGAAAACGGAGAGTTCTCCATGCTCATTGATTGGCAGAATTAACATAGTAAAAATGGCCATCCTACCAAAGGCAATCTACAGATGCAATGCAATCAAAATCTCAACACAATTCTTCAAAGACATGGAAAGAGCAATTCTCAAATTCATCTGGAAGTTTAAAAAACCAGAATAGTGAAAACAATTCTTAACAATAAAAGAATGGGTGGGGAAATCACCATCCCTGACCTCAAACTTACTACAGAGCAATAGTGATAAAAACTGCATGTTATTGGTACAGAGACAGGTACATTGATCAATGGAATAGAATTGAAGACACAGAAACCACACATTTACAGGGATTTGTTTTACTTTTTGTTTATTTTATTTTATTTTATTTTATTTTATTTTTTGGAGGAGAACCTGAGAAAGGAGATATTGTAAATTAAGAAAACATCTAAAAAAAAAGATTATCTTCCTCTTGGCAATGGTAGAATGAATCAAAGTCAACAATGTATTGGATTTGCTCATAGTTGATTGTTGTACCAAAGGAGGGGGCCTGCTGCTGAGGCTGATGGCTCTCTCTCTCCCGGTGTTGACCTATGGCTGCACGGTACCTTAGTTATAAAGGTGGCAATGTATAAATGATATATTTTATTGTAGGAAGGAGAAAATAGGCTGGTCAATTAAAGAGAAGGAAAGGAGAGGAAGGAGAGAAGATGAGGAGAGAGAGAAAGAGAGGGAGTGAGAGGAGACAAAGAGTGAGAGAGTGAGGAGGGGCAAACTACCCCTTATATTCTATGGGGCGTGGCATGTCTTGTTTGTGGTCAGATGACTAGGTGTAGGGGCCAGCTAGAATACTGAAATCTTGGGGCATTGTCTGCCTGATAGAGCACACATTTCCTACAGTGGCAGCTGTGAGGGGTTGTGACTGAAACAGGAACCAAAGACTCAGGAATTATGGCCAAGCTCCTTCTGTCCCCTGCAAGCAGAAATTGCCCACAGGGGCTCCAGGACTCAAAGCTAAATACTCTACTGGGCTTATGTTACCTGAGCAGACCACTGCCCCACACTGTCCTACAGTTGATGGCCATTATGCACAGTACCTGGCATGTACCAAACACTTGGTAAATAGTTACTGATGGAATGAATTAATAATGAAACTTTCTATCTACTGTTTTCCATAGACAGTGACATCACAATAAAATTTTCAACACAGATCAATTGCAATTTGTCAAATAATCTCATCAGGCATGTCTACTCTGAGGCCTGCTAGCTGTGTGAACCTGGGGATAGCTGTAACACAAAACTGTAAACTGATTTAAACTATGAAAACATCTTGTGACTATTTTGGTAAGCTGATTGCATGATTCTTGAACATGAATTCTGTAGATAACATTTCTTCACAGAGTAAAAAATTTGGACACCTCATCTGCAAGGCTCAAGGCAGTTAATATTGCTTGACTTCTGTATACCTATGAAGTGTACTATTAGCGAAGGTCTAACTTATTTAATGAAAGATTTGAGTTAAAAATGTCTCCATCCCCCATCCTTTAATAATAACCAGAAGTACTGGCACATTGGCCTTGTAGAAGTCTGTCATTCTAGAAGGAGACATTCATAATTTCCCCTCTCCTTCCCCCACAATATTTGGGTCTTCTATAAGTGAGAGTGCCAGGAACAAAAGCAACAGCTGACTTTGCCTGAAGGCTGCTTTTCTAACCTTTTTTTGTATAAGGATGGCTCACCAGTTACTTTATTTTACTTTTTGTTGTTTTGCATTTGTTAAGTGGTGTCTCTAAATTATTAAAAGACTATGATGAGATTGTGTGCTTATTTCATTTTTCTATATCTGATAAAGAATATTCTTTGAGTATACCAATTTTAGATAGTGGTATCTAGACAATAAGACAATGAAGAATGCTTGGGACAACAGCTGAGAAGTGTTTTCAAGAAGAATCAAGCACTGGCAGATGAGTTTTCCTAAGCCCAGTAATCATGGATTGAAGGTGTGTGACTTCTGAGATACACCATGTCAGCAACAAAACCTGTTAAAACCTGTTACTAGAGCTTGGGAGGTTATCACTGTTTGATGAACTTCATGTTCTGTTCAAGAAAGAGCCGGAGACAGATTCCCAACAGCCACTAGTAATGGTCTAGATGGAGAAATGAATCTTAATATCTTAATCTGTTACTATTGCTTTGGGGAATTAAGCTCTGAGTAATGGTAAACGGCTTTGGTTCCTGCAAGACTTCTCAAACCTTTTGTGAGCCAGCAATTCCAAGATGGAATCATTAGGATTCTCACAGCTATACTTGACAAGAAAGCTTTCCCCATAAGGTGTGTCTTTTTATGATTTTTAAAATTATTATTTGTGGCGTGTGTGTATGTGGGATGTGTGTGTGTGTGTGTGCTTGTCTGCATATGTGTCTGTGCACCATGTGTGTACCTGATGCCCATGAAGGTCAGAAGAAGGCACTGGATACTCTGAAACAGGAGTTATAGATAGTTGTGAGCATTGAGAATTGAATCTGGGGCTCCTGGAAGAGTAGCCATCTCTCCAGCCCAAGTTTATTTTTAATTATAATAAAAGTTAATTAATTAATTAACTAATTAATAACTTAGCATTTCAGCCATTTCCAAGAGTACAGGTCAGCGGTGTTAAGCATACCCACACCAATGCAACAGATACCCAGACACTATAAAATTTGTATGTCTGAATGACAACTGAGCAGTCAGCCACACCGTTCTCCTCTTCCAGCCTTTGGTAATCATCTTACTACTTTTTCAGACACAAACCTTATTGTATCAAAGAACCAGTCTTTAAGCAATAATATGACAATATTTAAGAGATAGATAATGTTTAATGGTTTTCTTTGATGCTAATGGGTTTAAATTCTATCTACACTATTACCATCATGACTATTTTTAACTGGAGAATAAAAATTTGGTAGTAATGCTTAAATATTATTGAAAACAATGAATTGCTATATGTATTAAGAACTTAAAGGTAGCAAAGTATATTGCTGATAATCTCAAAAAGTGGGATTTTTCTTTCTTTTTCTTTTTTATATTAGATATTTTCTTCATTTACATGTCATATGATATCTTCTCTCCCAGTTTCTCCTCTGAAAAAAATAAAAAATAAAATAAACAAAACCCCCCAAAAAAACCAGTTCACTCCCCCCTCCTCCTTCTCACCACCCCACTCTCTCCAGCTTCCTGGACCTGGCATTCCTCTACACTGGGGCATAGAGCCTTCACAGGATCAAGGGCCTCTCCTCCAATTGATGACCAACTAGGACATCTGCTATACATATGCTGCTGGAGCCATGAGTCCCACCATGTGTACTCTTTGGTTGGTGGTTTTGTCCCTGAGAGCTCTGGGGGTACTAGTTAGTTCATATTGCTGTTCGTCCTAAGGGGCTGCAAACTCTTCAGCCCCTTGGGTCCTTTCTCTAGCTCCTTCATTGGGTACTCTGTACTAAGTCCAATGGATGGCTGTGAGCCTCTACTTCTGTATTAGTCGGGCACTGTCAGAGCCTCTCAGGAGACAGAGACTGAAGGAAGGACAATCCAGAGACTCTTCCACTTGGGAATCCTTCCCATATTCAGTCATTAAATCCAAACACTATTATGGATGCCAGCAAGTGCTGGCTGACAGGAGCCTGATACAGATCCAAAGACGAAAATCTAAAGATGAGAGTGATCGAAGAAGTCTTCACAATGATTCACTATTTGTGGTGCTTAAGAGATCAGAGACCTTGAGCCAGACCAAAGACTCAAAGCAATGAGTATTTGTGTATAGAGCTGTGTGGACAAAAAATATACGGGATATTGCTGCAGTTTCTAATGCTAAATGATTTTGTATTGGAGGAATGGAGCTGTGGAGGGATTCTGAACCCTGTCAATGTCTGTGGCCTGAGCACCACTGGAGGTCATGCTGCTGTGCACGTCCATGCTGCCACCTGAGGCCACATTGATGTCTGTGGTACATGCTGCCACTGGGGGCTGCGTTTGGGTTCATGGTGTTCATGTTTGGGTTTATGGGCCATGTGTTCTGTGTCACCACCATATGCTATTCAGACGTCCATGCTTGATGCCGCTAACAAGAATCGTATTTTGGTCCATGGTTGTACTAAGGCCAGCAGCCATGTTGATTTCCATGTCTATGGTCTGTGCTGCCACTGGATACCATACTGAGGTCTGAGGGCTATGATGGTGTCCTTGTCCCATGCTGATGCAGAGGACTGCGTTGATGTCTGTGATCTGGACTGCCACCAGAGACCATGCTGAGATACGCGGCATGGTGGCCAGGCGGATGCTCTTGGTCCATGCTGTAGCCAGATATCATGTACAAGTCCATAGTCCTTGTTCCTGTTGACTGAAAAGAATAAGGAAGCTCGTGCTGTAGAGGTGCTGAGGACTGCAGACTCACTGTTGAGAAAGAGACACGGGAAGCTTCTATGTCCCACCCACCCCCAAAGTAACACCTTAAGACAGGAAGCTATCTGAGAGAACTCTTAAAAGTCGGGATAAGAAACCTGAAGTGGAGCTCTCCACAGCAGAAGGCTACTGGCAGGGGTAGGGATGGGGAAGGACTCTCCTGTCTTTAAAAGGCTGGCCAGTGAGAGTTTGACCATGTTCCAGTGGCTATGGAGACAACACAAATTTGACATTTTAATCTTTGTGTGTGTGTGGGGGGGGTTGGACCTTGGAAGTAACAGTAACTTGGGTGCATTATGTGAAATTCCCAAATAATCAATACAAATATTACAGTAAAAATATTATGTTAAAAAGAGTCTTTCAGGAATACTATTCTTTCTGGTTATGCATTTACTTTTTTTTTTCTTCTAAAGACCAGTACTCCATGCACTCCAGAATAATCTACACAGTGTTTACTACATCCCTGGCCTCCCATCTCTCCTCTGGCTTTATCTTGGAATGTACATCCTCCTCATTCTTTGCTAAGAAGAAACCACCTCTCTTCCACCCTAAAACCAGCCTTCCCCATCTGGAGCTCTGAGATCTCTGAGGTGAAGGATAATACTTCCTTAATCTTTTTATTTACCCTGTGTCCTACATTGCATTTTCATAGAAAACACACACACACACACACACAATTTTTTCCAGCTGATTAGAACTGAAATTCCAAATACCTTTGGTGTGCTTTAGAAACAGATAAAGTGCTAGTGCTCAGGGATGACTTAGCTCTCCATCTCCCAGCAGGCAGAGGGAGGACTACACTGGATTCTGGGTAGTTTTCTTATACTATAGAGGCAGGAGAATTTTGGATTTGCTCTCATGGCTCTGCAGAACGGATGTGTGGCCCTGGCTCTTGCTTGAGGTGTTTCCTATTTGATGGTAATGTCAGCTTCAAGGGCAGGGAAGAAATGTGAAGGTCAATAGCACACACTTTGTACCTGTGAATAAGCTAACACTAAGTGTGCATGAACCTGCACACATCAAGTGTGCACACACCTTCACAGTACAGGTGTGTGTCTCATGCAGCCACATAAACTCACCCCAAGCAGGTGTTTTAATTGTTACTTGGATTGTAGTTCATAATGAAGAGGAAGTGTCAAAGAACATTTGTAGACCAGTGCTTTGCTGTTTGTCCAACTCCATTTTTTTTAAGGCAAATTCATTCTAAAATCAGGTTACTGATTGTTATGTGCCAGACACTACTTTAATACGTTATATGACATTACATCTAACGCTGACAACATGAGACTATGAGAGATATTATGAGAGATATCTTACTCTAATTTTTACAGCCGGGGAAACAATCAGAGACCCAGTGGCTGTGGAACTTGCCTAAGATCCCAGAGGAGAGGAAGCGCTGAAAGCCAAGCCCTTCTGATCAATTTCAGAGCCTAAGTTCACAGTTGATGGACAGAGATGCTTGCAGTATCTTGAGTAATATCCATTCTCTTGACAAGCAATAGAAAAACAATCATGTGATGGAAAGGGGATTAGAAGAACCAGGCACAATTGTGCTGAATGTGCCTGGGATTTGCTGTTCATCCTGCTGAACACACAAGGAAAACATGGTAAGGTTTGTAGATGGTCTATTTTACGTGTATGAGTGTTTTG
>JADRCC010527008.1:0-19743 GCA_019843855.1 Hylomyscus alleni
ATACCCTCTGCTGGCCTCCACAGGTATCGAGCATGCTTGCAATGCACAGATATACATGCGTGCAGAACATTCTCCATAAAATAGAACAGCAAGCTCTTTGAAAAGTATGTTTCCCAGACATTTTTCTCTAAACTTCCAGCTCTAATCTAAAAGGCTGCTGTCTTCCAGCTGGTTATTGGTTTTATGTAATTCACATGCTTTAATATCCCTAGAGAATGTAAATAACAAATGAGTTGTCTGAGTTGGGTGCAGCATAGTTGTGCTTTTTAGTTGTTTTGCTTCCATAAAACAAAGATGAGAAAAACAAACTTCACTCCAGTTTTTATAGGATAATCACACTGTCTGAGGAGCCTCCTTGGAAGGAACTGACTGGCTTGATGTGCCTAAATGTGAAACAGGACCTAGTGTGAGAGCAGGAATCAGAAAGGAGTCTGAAACAGGGCTCTGTATTTAAGGATGACGTTCAAACCCAAGACCTAACCTGCCTTTCAATGGTTATTACTTGTAGAATAGTATGGATTTCTATGTTCTTAGCTTACAACCCAAACTGTCTACCAGGAAACCCCTTGTCCACATGCTCTGTAAAGGAAACTGTCATAATTGTGCTGTAATTACTTCAGCCATTCCTCATCTCTAAAGCTCTTCCCCAATGGCAAGTTTCTTGCCTGAAAAAAGAACACAACTGTTGCCATAGATACTGAGGTTCTGGGCATATCTGCTTTTAGTTAGCTTTGTTTGAATGGCTATATCCTTTATGCAAATTTTAGAATATTCAATTCCACGTTCCTCCTTTGGAGAGGATGCTAAGACAGGCTGGAATTTAGAGAGGAACTGTGATCCTTGCACTGGCACACGGAGTGGACTAGATGCCTTCAACATAGGGGATGGTGGAGGGTGTCTCCGAGTGTCTGTACTCATGGTGGTGCTTGCTTGTTTTCTTGTAGCTCCTGAGGAAGCGACACATTGGGAATGACATTGTGACAATAGTTTTCCAAGAGCCTGGAGCACAACCATTCAGCCCGAAAAACATCCGATCTCACTTTCAGCATGTTTTTGTCATTGTCCGGGCTCACAACCCCTGCACTGAGAGTGTCTGTTACAGGTAGGCATCAAGCTGTAGTGGCTGAGTGGGTAGTGGGTGATGGCTCTGCGACCCTCTCCCCAGCTCTGTGTTCTGGAGTACGTGGGAAGTCTGTTACTGTCATCTTTAGCTCTGCATCATGTGCACAGTTGACTAAATTCATGTGCTGATGTAACTGGCAGTGCTGGCATTCCCTGGGCTTGTGGTTAAACACCTGTCCTTTCCATTTGCACCTCCTCCTTAGGTGCTGTCCTTCATCCATACCATCTGGTCACCAACTAACTAGTTACCCGTGCTGCTAATTATATATTCCTTTTTGGCAAGGCAAGAGCAGATATGGATGTTCATAATAAATAGAAGTTCATTTTTTTAATTGTTGCTATTAAAAAGCTCTTTAATGCTTCTAAGCATATTCTTAAAGACTTTTTTGTGTTTTATTAGACATTTGTTGTAATTGTTTCAAATACCTTGAGCATTTCCCATGTGCTGTCTACTGGATTTGTCAAAGGATTTCATACAGCCATGTAGGTAGACAGTGAAACCCTCTTGAACACTGGGAAGTATGCCCAGTGAGCTGCCATACAATGTATTTTTTTAACAAATTATTAATTTATTTAACGCATATAAGTACACTGTGGCTGTCTTCAGACACACCAGAAGAGGGCATTGGATCCCATTACAGATGGCTGTGAGCCTCCATATGGTTGCTGGGAATTGAACTCTGGACCTCTGGAAGAGCAGTACTCTTGACCGCTGAGCCTTCTCTCCACCCCACTCCCAATCATTGTATTTTAAAAGAACCCTTTTCTTTTTTCTTTTTTCTTTTCTTTCTTTCTTTTTTTTTTTTTTTTTTTTTTTTTTTTTTGGTTTTTCGAGACAGGGTTTCTCTGTGTTGTCCTGACTGTCCTGGTACTCACTCTGTATACCAGGCTGGCATCAAACTCAGAAATCCACCTGTCTCTGCCTCCCAAATGCTGGGATTAAAGGAGTGTGCTACCACTACCCGTCTAAAAGAACCCTTTTCTTTTCAAGCCTTTGTCGAAATCAGCACTGCCCAATGGAAACAGGGCAAGCCATGTACTAATTTTGTTTTTTAATTGTCTTTCTGAATTTGAAATTATAATTTAATTACATTTCTCCCTTGCCCTTCCTCCCTCCAAACCCTACTATATACTCAGCCCCACTCTTCTTCAAATTCATGACCTCTTTATTTTACTAATTAGCCAGATTTAAAACAAAACAAAAACAAACAAATAAATACATAAGTGGGCAAAAGAAATTTTGACACTATTTTGACCCAGTGTTTTATGTTATTTACTAAATATATCTAAGTTATTTCTATATAATAAGTCATATAATTTAAAATACTGATTGATATCAGTTGTGACCCTACCCTTCTCTGGTGGTGGTGGTGGTGATTTTTTAAGACTGAGTCTAACTGTGTAACTCTGGGACTCACTCTGTAGACCAAACTGCTCTTAATCTCCAGAGATCCCACCTGTCTCTGCCTCCTGTGTGCTGGGATTCATGGGACAAAGAGCATGTAGCAATTGCACCCAGCTCCTGGGACCTTTCTCTGGACTGGGTTGGATGCCTTTTGTTAGAGTTCATCTTGGCACTAGGGTTTCCTAACTTTTCACTGAGTGAACTTGGTCTCCGTTATGATTTCCTGACACAAGTGAAAGTTGTGTATGGAGTTACGTACCAGATCGTTCCAGGACATTTTGTGAAAGCTTTGTCTGCATCTTGTATCAGTCTTTAGATTTTATATTAACTAAATTTTAATCTTAATTTGATGTTTCTCATTACACTACCCCATTTCACATGCTCAGTAGCTACTCTTGCCTGTTAGCCACCATCCTGCGTCACTGCTCAGGCAGGGTCACAGCCTTCTGCAGTTTTGTTTCCAGTGCGTACACAGGTACATAAGATCCAGAAATGGTGGGTTTTCTGTCACTCTTTGAAATTCTTGTATAAGGAGACTATCTTTTCTTTTTTAATTTAATTTTACATTTTTTTATGAATGTTTTGATTACGTTTATGTCTATGTACTAAGTGCGTGGCTATTGCCAGCAGAGGTCAGATCCCCTGAAACTGGAGTTACTATAATGATTTGGAGGACAGGGTCAGTAGAAGGATAAGTTATAAGCACATTTAATTAAGAAAATAGAATTTGCTATAGTGTGTGCTGTAAACACAGATGTATGGAATAAAGCAGGAAACAGAGCAAGTTCAGGAGTGCTGGATGGGTGTGTAGCATGAAGACGGACAGCAGAGCAGGGCTGTGCTGGGAGAGTGACCCTGGGAATACTTCACTAAGTGCCTCCAGTGAAGGTAATTATACAAGCAGGTATGGAGGGTGCTGTCTGCTTGTATCTGTTTCTCTTGTCCTGAACCAGTCATGTATGTACCTGAGAGAACAAAGAAAATTCCTATCATGGATCTAGGGACTATGAGCTAAAGATAACCCCGTGCTTGATCAGAATGCTCTCCAGCTTCTGTTGTTATTTGTTATAATTAAAGTGTTCTTAATTGCCTGGTCCCAGCTGATAGATCAAACTAGAAATAACAAATCAAAACAGGAACTGCATTAAAGTAAAAATGCACTGAAAACCATCAGTTATTGTTAGAGGAGATGAAAAAGCCAGTAACATCAATGATAGAGATTCAGCACGCATAGCAGCCTGGGTCATCTATGTGAGGGCGACTGTGAGTGTCACCATTTCCAGTTGTGTATCAGTGGATGTAGCATTGGTCGTCTGAGGTCACAAACACCACAAAAAGAGACAGATGTGTGCTTCGTGATGGCAGAGTGACACTCTACCCTTGTCTCTTTTCCAAATTAAATGTGACTGTGATCAAGCCTTTTAGTCAAGGCACTGTAATGTAGATGATCAGGGGGCAGGTTTATACTACATAGAAGGCAACCAACAGTCCAGGGTCTTCAGAAGATGCATTTCGAGAGAGAAAGTCATAAGGGAAGTGGACAGGACCCTATAGAATGAAAACTTAGTAAGGATAGGTTGATTTCAGGATAGTATGCATAAGGCCTCGGTTCAGTCTCTAATATTATTCCTCTCATGTAGTTAATTAATTTCAATGTGTGGTGTATTAGTCAGGGTTCTCTAGAGTCATAGAACTTATGGTAGTCTCTATGTAGTAAAGGAATTTATTGATGACTTATAGTCTGTAGTCCAACTCCCAACAATGGTTGGCAGCAGCTGTGAATCGAAGTCCAAGGATCTAGCAATTGCTCAGTCCCACAAGGCAAGCAGTTGAAGCAGAGCAAGCCTTCCTTATTCCAATGTCCTTATACAGGTCTCCAAAAGAGACCTGGGCAAAAGGTGTGGCCTGGATTAAAGGTGTGTGCCTCCATGGCCACAAAGCCTCAAGATCTCCAAGATTCAGGTTGGAAACTTGTATCTCTCAGCCTCCAGATTAGGGCCACAGGTGAGCCTTCTAATTCTGGATTGAAGTTCATTTCAGATATAGTCAAGTTGACAACCAGGAATAACCACTACATGTGGATCATATCAAAACCATAATATGTCCATATATATGAGCATACATGCACAAAATAACCTTTAGACATAGGAAGCAATTGGAATTTGGACCATAAATTTGGTGAGATTAAGAAATTATTAATTTTAAACTAATAAATAATTATAAAAAATTACCTGTGGTCTTCATAGATTTGTTAATTTGGGTCTGCAGCTACATTAAAAAAGCATGTGTGTTTATGTGAGATTCCCGGAGGGACCCCCACACTCAAATCCCAGGAGCAAAGACCCCACATACCACCAAGACATGGACTTGATGCAATCTGCAAGAGGCTTTTTATTCCAGCTAGCTGAGGCGAGACTCATATCCCTCGCAGGGGTAGAGGAGTCTGACCCTGAGCAAGGTCTTAGGCAGCTTTTTATTCCTGTGCAGTTGCTGGGGCAAAAGGGAAGACTGGGGTAAGGGGAAGGTACGGGGTGGTTTCTGATTGGTGCTGGCTCATGCTAGGGTCCAGGGGCTGGCTAGCCACCTGGCAATTGTTTTGGGCCAGGTTGTTTCTTGGTTCTCAGACCAGGTCTTCTTGGTTCCCTTGTTTCTGGGTTCTGGGAGCTGCTGGGCTCCCATTGTTTTTAGGTTCTGGGAGCCGATCTCCCACTGAGTTTAACTAATGGCTAAATTTCCACAGTACAGTTTGAAAACTTAATCTTACATTTATTCTCTCAGAAAGGTTTGCATTTGTGAGAGTGGGTGTGATGTAGTGCAAAGGGCACTTGGAGTTAGACCAGCTTGTGAAATTGCCAGGATCTCAAATTTTCTTTTCTGTGCAGTCAATGGCTGCCTGTAGGATCTGCTAAAATCCAGCTAGTAGCCAAGGGAGTGTGGTGCATGTACATCCACATGCCTGCCTGGATTCTTCTCTTAGAAGAATTCAAAGGAGGCAAGAGGTACACCAAGCCACAGTTAGCCCCAAAGGCTGGCTTAAAACTTAGCAGCCCAGCCTGCTGCCTGGGATCTTCAGGTCTGCTCTCTCCTCTCAGTTCCTCCTAACCCCTCTCCTCACCTGACCTCACTCTCATGAAATGTGTAATCTTCCCAGACACTTGCTGTGCAGTGGTTCTGCTTAAGATGCCCTTGGGCAAACTAGCCCCCAATCCAACATACCCTAGCTCTGCTTGAGCTGTTGTATGAATGTCCAGGTGCGTGCACACACAGACACAAACTTTACACAGCTGGAGCTCCTTGAGCATTTTGGGAGCACTGAGCAGTGCTGGAATCCCACAACTCCTAGACAGATGAGCTGTACGTGAGTGTGCTCATGTCCTGGGCCCAGGTCTGAGGCTTGCAAAATTCCTCCAGCATTGTTCATTCTGACCCCAGCTTCCAGAAAGAATCACTTCTATCTCTAGGATGTGTTCAATGTTTTCTCTTTTCTCTTCCTTTTCTTCTTTTCTAGACAGGGTCTCTCCATGTAGCCCTGGCTAACTTGGAACTCGCTCTGTAGACCAGGCTGGCCTCAAACTCAGACATCCATCTGCCTCTGCTTCCTGAGTACTGGGACTAAAGTTGTGTGCCACCACTGCCCTGCTCTGGGTTATCTTCAGTCTTGGGTACTGAGCCTGAGACCCAGCACATGCTGTGCAAGCTCTCCCTTGAACACTCTGTGCCAGCGCTTCCCTGTGCCAGCGCTCCCCTGTGCAGATTCCTTAGGCCTCTGTTCACTTTTATTCAGAGATAAGATCTCACTACATTAAACAGGCTGACTTGAACTTACTCTGTAGCCCTGGCAGGCTTTGAACTCTAGATCTTCCTGCCTCTGCTTCCTCAGTGGCCAAGCTTGCACCACTGACCCACCAGACCTGGCTTCATTTTTCTTTCCAACTTGAAATTGAAATCAGTTGATAATTGCTGTTTACATGCTTCCAAAATTCAAGTTGCTTCTTTTTGCTTTTGGTCTTTTAGGTTGTGGAGGGATATTTTGGTTTTGTTTTTTATATTTATTTATGAATTTGATGTTTAGGGGGAACATGTCCCATGGCATATAGGTAAAATGTCAGAGGACAGGTTTTCTTCTCCCGTGTGGGCCCTGGAGATCAAACTCATCATACAGCTTGGTGGCAAGGGCCTTTACCCACTGAACAATCTCACTAACCCCCCACCCCCTATGAGGTCCCATTCCTTTAAGGAAGAGTCATGTAGCCTGGGCTGGCCTTGAACTTGCTATGTAGCCAAAGGTGACCCTAAACTTCTGATTCTTCCAAATGCTGGAATTTCAGGTTTACCCACCCACCATGTGTGGCTCTAAAGTTCTACTTTCTTTCTTTTTTTTTTTCTTTTTTCTTTTATAGATTTATCTATTACATGTAAGTACACTGTAGCTGTTTTCAGACTCACCAGAAGAGGGTGTCAGATCTCATTATGGATGGTTGTGAGCCACCATGTGGTTGCTGGAATTTGAACTCATGACCTTTGAAAGAGCAGTCAGTGCTCTTAACTACTAAGCCATCTCTCTAGCCCCCAAGTTCTACTTTCTTAATCTGCCTTGTTTGCAGTAGTACTTCTATTCAACTGTCCTTAGAGCATCCTTGTTTACCAAATTACCATTTGTGTACCAAAATATATTATTTTATTGAAAGTCTTTGATACTAGTGAATGTTACATGGTCCAGACCAAGCAGACACAGCATGGTGCTGGTCTCTTAGGCCAGGAGATTTGTGTGGGTGATCTCATTATCAGGTACCAAAGGGAGAGAAGGGGAAAGGTGTAGTTCTTTTTTGGAGGTGCTGGTGGAGTGAGCGAGCCTTCTGTTGTTGATGCTCAGCGTTTGCCTTCAGCCCTGGCACGCTCCAGGAGCCATGCAGATCATCATGTTTTTCTGGAAAGTGATGGATTTGTACCCACTGTTTACCCAGACATAAACCCTGGGCACACTCTGGGTCTCCCTGTTTTCAAGGACTTTGGAGAATGTATCTGTAGATTAAAGTGCACACACACACATACATTTTCCTTTGTAGAATAGAAGATTGAAGGCAAGTCTGAGGTGAAGCTCACGATTTTGTGGACATTTGAGGGCCAATGACCTCTAAAGTCCCTCCCTTTCAGTGTTGCACTTCCTTGACTGCTTCAGCCTCTAAGCTCAGGTTATCCTGGGTGGTGGGTTCTAGTCCTCTATACTGCCAAGGGAACAGGGATAGGAAGAGTGGGCCATTGCCAAGATGCAGTGCATCAAAGGAGCCTAAGGTAAGTGTGGCTGAGGAGAGGCCCTATGGAATCCCCCTTAAAAATAGCAAGAACCGTTGATAGTTAACCATAGGGATCGATATTGAGGTATTATAGACAAAGTTCCTTTTGAAGTGAGACAAAATACTCTAATTAGCTTAACCAGACTTTATCATAGAGAGTTTGCCGTCTGTGTCATCTAAGTCAGTGAGCCTCGTAACCTTGTGGAACCAAGAAAGTTAACGTGGCTAAAGCAAAGCCTCATGAGAGTCGCCTTCTAGGCCCTCCTCTTCCTCACTGTCTTCATGAGGATTCTGTTTCTAATCCTGCAGACTTGATTACTGTCTGTGTCACTTACCTCCCATCTGTGGTGAATCACAGATAATTACATGGTGAAGACTCAGTTCTCGCCCTCACAGTTCGTTCTAGAAGCTTCTAATTATTGGTAGGTTGCCAGTGTGTGTTTGTCTAAAGTTCTGTGGGTTAATAAATAGATCTGTATATTCTTACAGGCTCAGGGGTAAGTAGATGTGCTCAGGATCCCAGCTCTGTTGAGCGTGTGCCTCTCTTTAGTTACAGCAAAACCACAGCTGCTTCCTGAGGAAGGGAAATTAGCAAAGAATTGCCAACTTTAAAATGAAAGATATTAAACATTTCTGGATCCTCACAGGATTCCTGGGGGAAGATCTACCAAATCTGGATTTCAGCATTTTCTGCTCAGCTTCAGAAGAGGGGGAAAAGCTAACATGATCAAATTAAAATTGCACAGCTGTCAGCATTCAAGCCAGACAGCTCACATTGACAAGAAAAATTGTCTTTGTAATAGTGTGTAATTAGGCCTAATGCGTGCACAGGGGAGTCTGGGGCTTCCCTTGTGTAGTTAGAGCTTGGGTGTTGGCTTACATCTCCCTTTGTCATGAAGTGAGGCAGGTAGTCTTCTTTTAAAGATAAATTTGTGAAGAGCATTTATCATGTATGTCTTTTCCATTTCACATAAGTATAATATCTAAGTATAAAACCTTCACTTAAAGACTTATCAATCCCATTTCTATAAGATGAAGACTTTTTTCTAAAAGTAACTGAATATCTTAAAATGAACCCCCCAACCCCTTTTAGGGAAGGGTGAGCCAAGGTCTCATGTTGTAGGCTGTTAGGAAACTTACTAGGCATCCTAGGGTAGCCTAAAACTCATGGTATCCTCCTGCCTCAGCTCCTGAGTGAGGCAGGGCTGTCACTTTACTTTGAAAGCACTCTCAAGTTGTATCTTTCTCTTGAAAACTCACATAAAACATTTTCTAATGCCCAGTTTCATGGCTGACTGGATTTTAAATCATGTGGAAAAGGAGATTGTCACCGTTAGCCCTGTCAGGCCTGACTGAGGGTGAAAGGCGTCATCTCGAGGACTGGCGTATGGCATACAGCCTCTTTATTTACCCAACTTCTGTTATTTTAGGAAAGTTTTGGTATTTTTCTTTCCGACATTAAAATTAGATGAATACAGATGTTTATGGTTATTTTTCATAGGCCTATTTTTTTAGCTATGTGTATGCAAAAGCAGTGATGAAAACAAGCTTTCTTAGGTCAGTCTGACTTAAAACAAACAGGAAAGGGAAATGGGCCTCTTACAGACCAGAGACCAAAAGCAGGACATCTGGACCAAAGAATAGCTCTGTTAAAAAACATGATTTCCAAGTATTGTGGCAGTTCTATAAAAATCATAATTGGTCTTGATGTTTTTATTTCAAAGGTATGCTTTTAATCTAGTCTTGCGATCCCTCTCACATGGGCCAACAAATAGTCTTTACTGTATTAGAAGGACTCGTTTCTCACAGTCCGTGCGTCTTTTGTCATTTCCCTCATGAACTGTGTATTTCCCCAGCAGCCATTCTGTCTCAAGTGGAGAACACATCTGTGTTCTGACAGAATCTCTGTTCTGAAAGGTTGTGTGATTGTAGCAATCTGCACTGTATAAAGGTATTTAAAATAGCTTTTATTCTGTTGTGTGGAACATTACATACAGTAAGCCAACATGACTAACCCCATGATATTGTGGTTAGTCTCCTACCTGCTAAAGAAGGGAAGTTTTGACTCATTTGAAATTAGTCTCATCCTTTGTTCTTTGTTTTGTCCCTCAGTGTGGCAGTCACCAGGTCCAGAGATGTGCCTTCTTTTGGACCTCCCATCCCTAAAGGGGTCACCTTCCCCAAGTCAAATGTGTTCAGGGACTTCCTTTTGGCCAAAGTGATTAATGCAGAAAATGCTGCTCATAAATCAGAGAAGTTCCGGGCCATGGCAACAAGGACCCGCCAGGAATACCTGAAAGATCTGGCAGAAAAGAATGTCACCAACACACCTATTGACCCTTCTGGCAAGTTTCCATTTATTTCTCTGGCCTCCAAGAGGAAGGAAAAGTCTAAGCCTTATCCAGGAGCTGAGCTCAGTAGCATGGGGGCCATTGTGTGGGCAGTCCGGGCCAAAGACTACAACAAGGCCATGGAGTTCGACTGCCTCCTTGGGATCTCCAATGAGTTCATCGTCCTCATTGAGCAGGAAACAAAGAGCGTGGCTTTCAATTGCTCCTGCAGAGATGTGATAGGGTGGACTTCCAGCGACACCAGTCTCAAAATCTTCTATGAGCGGGGAGAGTGTGTGTCGGTGGAGAGCTTCATTAGCAATGAAGATATCAAAGAAATTGTCAAGAGGCTGCAGGTGAGACCATCTGCTGTTCCTATGCGCACTCCCAGGGGTTCCAGCAGACTAAAGCTTGTAGGGCATGATTGGCTACTCTGGCGATTCCTTTGCCAACGAGTGAAGCAACATAGTTTATCTGACGCTCCTGCTTTCCATCATTTGTTGAGGAAAAGTAGCAGCCCTGGGCAGGTGGGTTGACATGTTATCTGAGGACTTGTGCTGGGAAGTCACCTGTATAATCCAGTCTCACTGCCCTGGTGATTGGTGTTGCTTTAGTTGCTGAGAAAGCTGTTTAATAAACCTCTTAATAACCCACCATGGATTGTTTTTTAAGGGCTGTTGAATGCAGAATACAGGTTCTCATTGCTGCCAGTTCTCTGTAGGTCTATCCCAGATTTTTCTATAATGTCAAGAAAGCCACTGCACCGTGTGGAGGCAGCCAGTGTATTGTGTTTTCCTACCAAATAGAGACTAGGGAAGAGGGATAACCAGCTGCCCTTCAGCCAGCTACAGGATGTTAGGAATAACCAAAGGCAGCGTTTTCTTTAATTCCAGGTCAAGTGTTTAATAACTTACAGCACTTAAACCCAATATCTCTTTCCCTTGTCTAGTTTGTTTCAAAAGGTTGTGAATCAGTGGAGATGACACTTCGAAGAAATGGACTGGGACAGCTTGGCTTCCATGTCAACTATGAGGGCATCGTGGCGGATGTAGAGCCCTATGGCTATGCATGGCAAGCAGGTCTAAGGCAGGGCAGCCGCCTGGTAGAGATCTGCAAGGTGGCAGTGGCCACCCTGAGCCATGAACAGATGATCGATCTCTTGAGAACATCAGTCACAGTGAAAGTTGTCATTATCCCTCCCCATGACGACTGCACCCCACGGAGGTAGGTTTGAGTTTACGGCTGCTGGGCCACATGGGACATCTCTTAATAGGCTGGCTAGCCAGAGGGAGATTGTCCTCTTGTGAGGCTATGGTTCCTGCAGGGAAGTCCCCCACTGGATGCAGCTCCGGACCACACCCATCTTCAGCATCTTGTTCCTGTGGCCTATGAACAGCACACATCCATCTTGGCTTGTCTGCATGTTTTCCTTCGTGTGGTATGATGCTCATGCTATCCTCACTCCCTTTTATCTCATGACCGTTCAGATCTCAGTGTTGTCTTAAGCCCTGCTCTCTGAGTCTGCTGAGCCTGACTTCCAGGCTTTTTTCTGGCAGCATCTGTGGGGCCAGGAACGGGCTTCAGATGACTCAGGGCTGTCCTTGGTGCCTTGACTGCTTGTCTGTAGCCTTCTAGAGGGAGGCCTGGAGCCTCCTGCCTGCTCAGCTCCTGCTAAGCCAGCAACACTGACCAAAACTTCACTTCTTTGCCTCTAGGCAAATCTGATCAACTGTTTTTCTCCTTTAGACTTAGCAAATATTTTTGTTGGTTTAAAAAAAAATGTAGCCAGTTGGTGCTGTCTTAAGACCTAGCACTTTGGAGGCAGAGGCAGGTAGATTTCTGAGTTCGAGGCCAGCCTGGTCTACAGAGTGATTTCCAGGACAGCTAGGGCTACACAGAGAAAACCTGACTGGAAAAAACAAAGTAAAAAAGAAGAAAAGAAAAAAAAATGTTGTTTATTTTTCTAAGAATTTGTTTTCAATTTAGTAGTTAAAGCCAAAACATAAGCTGGGTATGGTGGCACAAGCCTTTAATTCTAGTACTCGGGAGTCAGAGGCAGATGGACTTCTGGTCTACAAAGCAAGCTATCCTGGTTCAGGATAGCCAGGGCTGTTAAGCAAGAAAACCAAGATACATACAACATCTAATTAATTAACTAATAATTAATCATAAATACTGATAATTAATAAAACCAAACCATAGTTCTTTTTCTCCCTAAAATGACTAGCTCTATGTGTGAGTACTCATGGACTTATGATTAGCATGTGGTAGCATATAAATCATTACAGTGGGTTATGTGAGCCCCCTTAAAGGCTTAGGTGGACTTCAGTGAAAAATCAGTCTTTGTTCAGAAGAGCATGTATTTATGACAACCTGGGGGTTGTGTGCCTGTGTCAAAATATCTCGGGAGTTCTTTAGTCTGAGCAGGTTAAGGAGTACTCTTTTTTAGATAGCTAAGTTTAAAAAAAAAAAAAAAAGATATGTCCACAGAACTTTTTGGTTTAGCCAGTCTGGGATGGCTCTATATCTCCCTGACCAGAGGACAGCAGGATCTGCTGACCCCGCCAGTTTTTCTGGAGTCTCTCAGTCCATTGCCACTTACATTAAGTATTCTGTTGACCCTAGAATTCACATGGTGGTTCAGAGGATAATTGGGCTCTTATCTAGAACATTCTCCGAGTGTCCGACTCTACTCTGCTATCACCTGGCTGCTGTCCTTCTATTTCCCTAAACGGGAGAGAGTTTCTACAGTCAGGAAAGAGTGCCTCAGCTCCTGGAGTCACAGACACAGTGGCTCTGCCCTTTTCTCTAGGCTCCAGGTGTGTGTGGGGAACTGGAATGAAGCAGTTGTCAGGCAGACAGAATAGAGCTCCCGCTGCCACCACGCTGAGTAATTGTCCCTAGGAAGCTAGGCCAGCAATGAGGAGTGGCTTGCTGGCCCTGCTCATTGAGGCGAGGTTTATCTCCTTGAAGTGTTAGGGAATACCATTGGCTGAATTTTTACTTCAGTGTTCTAGGTCCTAGAGAAAAAAAATACACTGTTCCATGAGTTAACACATTTAATTCTTTTAGCAGTCCTATGGAGGAGATCTGACCATCAGTTACTCCCACCAAACTTGATGACCTGAGGTTGATCCTGGATCTCATGTGGTGGGAAGAGACCCCACAGGTGTCCTCTCACCATGTCCTACTGCGCAGTAAATGAATAAATAAACACACAAATAAATGATAATCTTAAACAAGTTTCTGGCTCCTGTGGCATCAGAGTCCAAGTGTCAGCACTATTCTGTAGGTTGGCACAGACTCTTGCCGGTGCGTTAGTGTAAACCATGGGTGTGCTGGTAAATCTATGTGATTCCTGGTTCATGGTGTCATTTTTCCCACTGGCCTCTTTGAAGCAACCACCATGAAATCTGGAAAAGGCTGCACCAGGCCAGATGGGACAACCTATTGTGACATCAGTGCAGACGACTCCCACACTGTGTAAAGGAGCCACATCTGTCTTCCCCTGGGAACCCGCAGCCATCCTCTCCAGGCACACACCTCTGCCTGCACATGTCAGGTGCTGAGCTGGGGAGCTGGGGGCTGTTCCCTCACCCTCCCTGATGGCTGCTTTGTGCAGGTGGGAAATTGTGCACTGTGCAGATGCCTTTGGAGGCCTAAAAAGCTGTTCACTTTTGCAGAAGTGGCTTCAAAGGGAACAGTTGAAGCATTAACACCTTGCTACAGTTTTCAACAACATAGGATGATGCTTCTGTCTCTTCCCTCCACACTTCACACTCCCACTGCTATTTTCCTAGCAACTAATTACTCTGTTCTCTGAGTAATTACTCTCTTCTTTGTCAGCCTTCCTAGGGCTCTGGGTGGGGTGAGCCAGGCCTCTTCAAAGCTCACTACCCAGTGCTGTTTGGTCCTGGCAGTTGCCCAGACCTTGAGATCATCCTAAGTAGCCACACAGCAACCATATGTCAGGAAGGCCTGAAGTGTGTGTGCACATGCATTTTGAAAAGGCAGCTTTTAAAAATGGAAGTTAGCTTGACAGCAACCCTTTACCCCAAAATATTTATATATTATAAAATCAAGGACCTTTTCCCTATTCTTAGAAAACAGGCCAACCCTTCCACAAACTGTAGTTTGTTTAAGAGAAGGGACATAAAGCAAAGCCAAGTTTCTGAGTTCCTGCCATGGGCATGGTGGGCCTTGTTTCATTTTTCCCAGTGCCCGCCCTTCCTATGGCTGCTGCATTTTTTAATAAATGAGTGAGACAAATCGAAGGCACTGCCCAGAGAGAACAGTGCAGTGAAACCGTTCTGAGGGCCGTCCAGAGGTCCTCCCAAGTATCCCTCATCGCCGCCCCCATGAGTGGGAAGGCCCTCCCTGCATCTCCGGTGTCTGTGACCTCTGGGACTCCAGCTCGTCCACTTAGAGACGTAGCTGGGGGTTAGATGAGGCACTCCGGATGTTAGCTTTGTTCTGCAGGGTGCTGCTCTGCAATCAGGGGCCATTCAAGAGCTAAAAACAGTTCCATAAAAAGACCAAATTATCTTTAGGACTGTTATTTTTCTTGCTGGGGATTTGAGAGTCAAATTATCTTTTAAATAGGAATGGGTTTCTTGCTTTGAAAGTGAGAGCATGTCGACTTTGAGCTGAACTCATGCGTCCAAATCACTCTCCAGATGAGCGCCATTGAAAGGAATTGCATACTTCTTTAGAGCCCACATCATAGCCAGGGACCCTAATGTTCTTAAACATTAGTCTTTTAGCATTAGGCGTTAGTTTGCCCCTTGGTCACAATCAACACTGAAAATGCCTGCTGACCACAAGCCCAAATAGGTTTCCAACAGGTGCTGGCAGTTCCTTTGGTCATAGCCTGCACTTTGTAGATGTTACTCACTGTGGGTGAAAGATGTACGGAGAGTTAGAGATATTCTCTAGTAAGGGACTACAGTAAGCCAGGCCTGCAGGTACTGTGCTGTGGGTTAAAGCCTGGCCTGACTCCCCCATCGTAGACTCGCTGTAGTATGGCTAAATTAGGATCCATCCTCTTCCTGCAGTCGGTCCTACCATTACCTTCATGACCACATTTTATTCCCAGGAGGCCATGGAGAATTTTTCACGACTACTAACATGGCATTAGCTCTGTCCTGCAGAGGAGTATCTACTCTTGAGTCATCTGTCATTCTTAGGTTTTACAGAAATAGGTAGGATACAAAGTCAATAAGGTGGTCCCTTGGTCCCTTGCCATGAAGACAGTAGGAAATGGCTGCAGTTTGGTTCTCCATGAACTGCATGAGATTCATAAAAACATAAGATATCTCAGTAAATTTTCAGTGCTAACTATATGTTAAAATGATAGAATTTCAGATATTTTGGGTAAAACAAAGCATCTCAAATCAATTGCATCAATTTTATTTTACTTTCTGAAATTAAAATTCCAACTTTGGCTCATCCATGCAGCTCTTCCCATTGCCTTGGACTCAGCCTACATTATCTCCAAAGTGACTCTTCACAGCTACTCACCTCCTTCAGGGCTTCCCTCCTGCTTCTCAGACCTCGCAGTCCCAGTATTTAATGATGGAATCCTGATGCAGGTTAATACTGTAGAGGGATAGAACAACAGACAGAAACTCTCTCTCTTGTTGTTTAGATATAAAGAGTGGAATGTGAGTTTCTGAGGACTGAGGTTTCAGGTGGAGCAGAAGTGACAGGACCTGTGTCCCTGGCCGTTGATGTCACTCAGGAGGATTCCTTCCTTTGAAAAGAAAAGTCTGGTTTCAGATAATGTTTGGCCTTCCATGGGGACTAAAAATTGTTGCATTTCTGTAATAAGTTTTCTTTCTCCCGGGCTAAATTTGGGTCTCTGCTTGGACATGAGGATCTTCCTAGCTTTATTTCTTGGCTCTTGGGGTCCTAGCCCATTTAGAGCTGCCCTCCCCAGGAGGTGCCTGCTTGCAACTCTGAGTGGAGATGTGCAGAGCTGCTTGTTGTCTGCCCTCAGCTGCCTGTTCTGTGGTCCTTCCGGCTGCCTCTCCCACTGTAACTCGCCATGCTCCAGTTGACCTGGGTCCTGTTAGTTTTTACAGATTCCTTGTTCCAGTCTCCACAGTTGGGACTGCATAAAGGAACATACTGTGATCCTCTGGGGTTGTGACTAGGTTGTGACAGGAAGCCTGCAAGGCCCAAAGACTGAAAGGTTTTTAATGGGAGTTGGCGTATCCCCACCAGCATGACAAGGTGCAGTAGTCATTGTTCTCCTGGTCCTTCCTCCTAATAGGAGTTGCTCAGAAACCTACCGCATGCCAGTGATGGAGTACCAGATGAATGAAGGCATTTCCTATGAGTTCAAGTTTCCCTTCCGGAATAATAACAAATGGCAGCGGAATGCCAGCAAGGGTGCTCATTCACCCCAGGTTCCATCTCAGCTGCAGAGTCCCATGGCCTCACGGCTGAATGCTGGCAAGGGAGATGGGAAAATACCCCCTCCAGAAAGAGCTGCCAACATCCCTCGAAGCATCTCCAGTGATGGGCGCCCACTGGAAAGGAGGTAAGTGCCCTCTCAAAGGTTGCTCTGTCTGAGCCCCAAATTCAGATAACACTAAATACTTAGGCACCAGCCCTAGACTTTCCCATGTCTGTCATAAGTAAAATTGAAACACCTGTAAATGACTTCCAAAGCATGGGAGCTTTCCAAGCAGAACATCCAGCCCCCTGTAGTGGGATTTGTGTGCACTTTGCTCTTAGTTTTTATGTGATTATCAACAGAAACCTTCACCACATAGTAGTGTCCAATTGTATTAAAGCTTAGATAACAGATATTAAGGTGACAGTGACTGTATTATCATTTTCAACATCTTAGGCAACTTACAAGAGAGAAGCAGCGAGATGCAAGGGTTTGGTTGGCTATCTGTGTCTCTTGTCATTTTGTTTGGAAAGGACTTTGAGAGCAGTAACTCATAGCACAGTGGATTTTCTATGGCTTAGAAAGTAGAAGGAAGCAATGAGGAGGAGACAGCATACCACAGGAAAGGGCTAAGGCAGTTAACACTGAGGTCATTAAGCAAAGGAACAGGATGGAAGTCCTGGAACACCAAGAGCCAACTCCAGTCAGATGAAAGTCAGAATAAATCCCTCCTAAAAAGAGGGTCTGCCTTGACAAGCTGTCATGGTGCTGCCTTGGGGAACAGTCACGGTTCTGTGAGCTCTACCATCTTGAACTAGAACCTCAGCCTGATACTAAACTAGATCAAGGTTTTTCTGATGTAAATAACAATTGGATCTGAAATTGGAAGTCAGTGTTGCAGCTGTAGTCCTCTCCATGATGCATGGAGATGACCTCTCTGAGGTACTTGCTGGGGGAGATGACCTCTCTGAAGTACTTGCTGGGGGAGATGACCTCTCTGAGGTACTTGCTGGGAGGAGATGACCTCTCTGAGGTACTTGCTGGAGGAGATGACCTCTCTGAAGTACTTGCTGGGAGGAGATGACCTCTCTGAAGTACTTGCTGGAGGAGATGACCTCTCTGAAGTACTTGCTGGGAGGAGATGACCTCTCTGAAGTACTTGCTGGGAGGAGATGACCTCTCTGAGGTACTTGCTGGAGGAGATGACCTCTCTGAGGTACTTGCTGGGAGGAGATGACCTCTCTGAGGTACTTGCTGGAGGAGATGACCTCTCTGAGGTACTCGCTGGGGGAGATGACTTCTCTGAGGTACTTGCTGGAGGCTTCTTTTCTCCCGCCCACTCTCAGTTTGTCCTCACTTCTGCTCCTGTTGCTCACACTCCTGATGATTTTATGGAAGCTTCTGCAGCTGGGTGTTGTCTGTGTCCCAGAACTGAGGTGGGTAGGAGAGTCCCCATGACAGAGCCTTCTCCAACAGGACAGGCTGCCACCAACAGTGTCCCCAGTCCCTGGTCTACTTCAGGGGCAATGGAAAGTGGAGGCCTCTCTATGGAGTATTATAGCATTGGTATACTCTGCATGGTAGTCTAGTTTTGAGCATGAGTAACTCCATCACTTAGCCATCTTGGAATACTAGAGCACCACATAGAAACAGTTTGTGAAAGCTCACACATAAAAGTGGTCTTCTAAAATCCTTCATTGATTATGGAGATTGAGGGACAGGGCCTTGCTGTTTGCCAGGAGTCATGCCATCACTTGGACTCCTTGTGCTTTCAGTATTTTTGAGAAAGAAAAGCCTCCAAGAGATCTCTGAATAAATTCTTTGTTTTACTCGCTCCAAGCTTGGCTCTTCCTGAGGTGTATTAACCATACCTCTTGCTTTGGCTCATGTTTTGAAAGATGAACCTGGAAGTCATTGTTTAAAGGGCCCTCTTTCTCCTGCCAGCACCATTTCTTCTTTCCCAGTCCAGAAGTTTTCCCACATAAAATCATTTGAGAGATTCCCTTTCAGTGTTTCCGAGTGATAGACTGGTGGGATGTGCTATGGTCTGTGTTGAATCTAAAATGCAGCAGAAGCAAAAGATTGTAAGTTCAACAAACTGCCATCACGAGGCAGAGGTGCCATTTGTGGCTCAGTAATGGCTTAGTAACAGTCTCTATTGCTGTGACAAACACTGTGACAGGAGTAACTTGAGGATCAAAGGGTTTATTTCATCTTAGAACTCTCAGGTCACAATTTGTCACTGATGGAAGTTGGGGCAGGGGAGGCAGAGGAGGCAGAGGTTGAAACAGAGGCCTCAGGAGTGCTGCTCACTAGGTTGCTCCTCAGGGCTTACTCAGCCAATCTCTCTCTCTCTCTCTCTCTCTCTCTCTCTCTCTCTCTCTCTCTCTCTCTCTCTCTCTCCTCTCTCTCACTTGTTTGTAATTTTCAAGACAGGGTTTTTGTGTGTACCTCTGGCTGTCCTAGAACTCACTTTGTAGAGCAGGGTTCTGGGTTTCAAAGGCATGTGCCACCACTGCCTGGCTCAGCCTACCAGGCTTACCTACCCAGGGGCAGCACCATGGTGTGGTGGAGGCATTTTCTCAATTGAGGTCCCTATTTACATTTAACTCTAATTTATATCAAGTTGACAAAAGACTAACCTAGATAAGGGCTTAGGGAATACACCACTCCTTGTTGTTAAGAGGGACTTCTAGGATTCTAGACTGGCTTCCTATATGTGTCTGAGCCTGATCTTGTCTTACCCCACCTAAGGGAAAGTGTGTCTCCCTGGGGGAGGGCCAAAGTCCCCAGGAGAAACCTTACTTCTTTGGCTTGTGGGAGTAGAAGGGACAGGATGAGTCTGCCTAAGATTTAAGGGATACTGAACCCTACTCACTGCCCCTCTGGCTTCAAGTTATGTGGGCTGTTCTCTGAGAACCCTGCTAGAATCTCAGATTCTAGGATATTTTATGAAGTCTCATCGCTATGTTTTCTGGCTGTTAGGATGTTCTCTCCAGTTTGAACTGTATGGTAGTCTTCTATTGCAAACATTGTCAGCTTCTTACCCTGGTGTTTTTAAGTTTAACTTCAAGCAAGCCCATCCTCTTGCCAGTTAACATTTGGTCCACATGGATACCCATGATTCAGAACCTCGAGTTTTCCTTACAGTCGTTCGATTCCCTATCTTCTGCCTCAGAAAGTTGTGCTGAG
>JADRCC010527049.1:0-13473 GCA_019843855.1 Hylomyscus alleni
TGGGAGGAAGCCCTCAGTTGTCAGGAAACTAAGCCTAGCAAGCTGGTAAGCAGTATTTCTCCATGGCCTCTGCCTCAGAGCCTGTCTCCAGACTGCTACCTTGGGCTCCCTCAGTGACCGAGTGTGACCTGAAAACTGGATGGAGATCACACAGATCTCCCTCTCCTCCCCAGGATTCTGGTCATGGTGTTTCAGTAGACACTCTAACACCAATTTATAATACTTTCCTTGTCCTATGTCTGAGATCTATTTCTGGGTTCTACTCAGATTTTCTTCTAGTATATAATATAAAATTATTACCTATAGTTACTAAGCCTGTACCTTAGATCTCAAATATACTCTATAAAACTAAACTTTGAATCTACCCACTGAACAACAAACAACTTCCAGTTACTCCCACCCTGAAAACTGTTCCCTCTGTTGCAGCAAGTTCAACTTCAGTTCTACTTCTACTTTCTAATACGGCTGCAACCATATCGGTATGCAGAATTCCTTTTCTGGCCGACTCACTCACCAACATTTGTGACTTCTTATCTTTTTGGTAGCAAGCAGCCTAGCAGGTTTGTATTTTCACTATCCTGATCGTTAGTGGAGTTGGTGCATTCTTTTCAAAAGCGTCTCTACAGGTATTTTGATCATTTTTTAAATGATTTATTTTCTTGCTACTGCACGGGCTGCATTCCTTGTGTATGTGGGCATTAACCTCTTCCCAGACATAGAGTTTGCAAATATCTTCTCATCTCATAGAGCACTTCTTTTATCTGCTGACTGTCTTCTTTGCTGTGCAGGCAGGGCCTTCTGCTTGACAGAATCACTTTCTTTGTCCACTTTTATTTTTGTTACCTACACTTTGGGAGTCATTAAACTGTTTTCTTCTAGTAGTTTTACAGTTTTAGATCTTACAATTAATTCTTTAATCCTTTTGGGGTTCATTTTTGTCCCATGGCTATAAAATAGTGTTCAATTTCATCCTCTTAAATGTAATATGCAGGGGCTAAATGGCTCCACGATTAAGAGCACTGGTTGCTCTCCCTGAGTCCTGAGTTTAATTCCCAGCAACCACATGGCAGCTCACATCTGCAATTTCAATTCAGGGAATCTGAACCCTCAAACAACAATGCACATAAAATAAGGTAAAATATTTTTTAAAATGTAATATCCAGTTTTCTCAGTCATTTGATTGAAGATACTATCCTTTCATAATATGTGCTGAGGTATATTGTCAAAATGGTTGCATATATATTTATTAATTTCTGGGCTCTTCACTTGTGTTCTCTCTCTCTCTCTCTCTCTCTCTCTCTCTCTCTCTCTCTCTCTCTCTCTCTCTCTGTGTGTGTGTGTGTGTAAGTAAATGTGTATCAAGGCTTGAGGTGATGCCAGATGTCATCTTTAATTGGAGAACTTGCTCCGGGAGTCCCCCCTCTCACCTCACCTCGAATGCACTGGAATACAGACAGGCAGCCATGCCTGCCCCACACACATAGGTATTGGTAATACAAAACCTGGCCCTCGTGCTTGCCAGGAAGGGCTTTCTTTACCTTCTTAACCATATCTGCAGCCAAATCATGTTTTTAAGTGATACTTTGAAATTGTCCCAAATACAGATTTTTGTGAATTCATATACTCATCTGGCTTAATAAACCTATTTTAAATAGTATTAATATATATATTAATATATATATTGATTGATATATATCAATCAATCAACCCGGGTATGGTGGTACATCCCTGTGATCCTAGCACTTTGAGGATCTCTGTGAACTGAGGGCCAACATGGTCTACATTCTACATAATGAGCTCCAGGACAGCCAGGACTACACAGAGCGGTGTAGTCTCTAAAAGCTCCACCACCACCTGCTGGAGACATTTAACACATAGACTTCGGAAGATATTTAGGATCTGCACCGAAACATTTTGCCCAAAGGTTGGTGTCTTATAATAATGAAGAAAGAAGTCTTGACAGTGAGGATAAATATCCTTAAAACTCAAGGTGAATTCTTTTTTTTCTCTTAATTTTTAATTTTTTTTTTAATTTCATGTGCATTGGTGTTTTGCCTGCAAGTGTGCCTGTGTCAGAGTGCTGGATTCTCTGGAAGTAGAGTCACAGGTCTACACAGGTGTGAACTGGCATTTGGGTACTGGGAATTGAGCCTGGGTCCTCTGGAAGAGCAGCCAGCACTCCCAACCACTGAACCATCTCTTGGGGCCTCAAGGTGAATTCTTAACTGTGAGAGTCTCTAAACATGATGGTGACAATGATGATGGTAAAGCAGCAGATTTTCAGAACACTCTAGCACAGAGTAAAGGTTTCAGTCTGAAAGTAAAGCATTCAATCCTACATCTATCCGTCCAATATCCAGGGGAAATGATGCTATGCCGTTAGTTTCAGACAGCTTGGGCAGGCTCACCTATGTGGCCTTGCTCATGGTAGTCCACTTGAAACTCTGTTGAGCTGCCTCAGCTTAACAATCACAAGCTCTTTCAGTTGTGCTTTACACTCCTAATACCTCTCATTTTCTGGGGTCCCCACTGCACCTTTAGCTTCATTCTCACAACTCCGTGCACTTCAATTTTAGGATACATATGCAGAGATTCTAAAATGTTATTTAGAAACATTGTCAGGACATCAAGTATGTGCTTGAAACACTGCTGGAAGCTTCCATGGCCCCACCAGTCTTGCATTCTGCACGTGGACACCACCAATGCTTCCTGCTAGTGTGAGACATGACTGCAACCGCCTGCGTACCTACATGTCTGAACATGAAAAACTGTCCTGGGGAAGTGATTTAGGAAACCATCAAAAGTAGTCCCCTAGAGGTCTCTTTTTTAAACAGAAAGTCTGAGCTTAGTGGGTCTTGGTTTTTAAGACACCCACAAAGGCCCTTTTTACAACAGGTACTAGGTTTGTTTTTAATACTGTTAATCTTTTTTAGCAATATCATACCCTCTTTAATTTCAACTTTAACAAAACTGCAAGTCTTAAAAACTTTCTGTTCTCCCTTTTGTTCCTGAGTACCTATGCCTATGTCACTGCCAAAAACAATGGTGCGCCTAGAAATTTCCTCTGCTACATTAATGCATTAGCAGCAAACATAGCCTCCTGCAAAGTCTCAAGGCTTGGACAAAACACAGCAAGCTCTTTAGTGTGAAGTGAGCAGCCTCTGACCTCATGAGCTCATCTCCACCCTGGTCTTCTAAGCTCCAACCAAAACTGCCTCATTAAGCTCTTGAGACCACGCTTAGGTATCAGTTTTTTATATCTGTGGCAAACATTTGAGGCAAACCTCACAAGGAAGGAAATATTTAACTATGACCCACTGCTTTGAGTCTGTCATGAGGAAAAACATGATGACAGAGAACACATAGCAGAGACAAGCTGCTTACCTTGTGGTAATCTAGGAATGTGTGTGTACAAGAGAGACCACCACCAATGACATAACCTTCTTCTACTAGAAGGTGCCACTACTCCTAAAAGACCTTAACAGGTGACCCTTGAGGACGCAATGATCCTTTAGGAGACATTTAATGTTTTAGGCTAGGTCTGAAGTGTCCCCTTCTTGGGCTAATTTAATTTGCTTGAACACCTGCTCTCCAGCTAGCGATGCCATCTGGGGAGGTTGTAGAACCTTGGAACACGTCCTGGCCAGAAGAAGGGAGCTGCTGGGAGGGAGGCAGTCTGTAAGGTTATATGTGCTTCTGGGACTGGCAGGAGTCTCCGCTGTGTACTTCTGCAGTCAGGTAACTTCTGTACCACAACACAGATACTCCCCAGCTGCGACTGTGAGCCAAGTTTACCTTTCTCAAGTTATTTCACAATTAGGTGTTGTCAGAGAAAAAAGATAACTATGACAAGTGGCAACTTTATACTATATCCAGGAACTCCCCATTCTCATCTCTCCCAGGTTCTGGCCACCACTGTTCTAATGTCTCTAGGAATCCGGTCACTCCAGGCAGCTTAGATTAATGAAATCCTCCTTTTACATCTGGCCATTTCACATGCGCATCTGTGAGGCTCACGAATGCTATCATAAGCACAGTGTCCCTCTCCCACCATTCATCTACTTGCACATGACTGGGCTGTTTCTAATGTTTGGCTGCTGCAAACATTTATGAAAAAAAATGTTTATATCTTTGCTCTTAATTCTTTTGAACATATGTCTAGAGCATGGAAATTTTGTTTAATTTTTAGGGGAGTTTTCATTGTTTTTAATAACTTTTTTTTTTAAAAAAAAATAAAGCTTCCTATACAGACAAGCAAATTAATCTAAATAATTATCCTCCTCCATTCCTTATAGAAAAAAAATTATCTTTTTCTTATTTTCTTATGGCAGCTAAGTGCCCCATGTTAAACAAGAACAGTGAAAATGGGCATCCTTTTCTTTAATAGTAACTTAATATTAATTTGGAGACAATGCTCTAAATATTTTACTTAGTAATAGGTTATTATTTTTTGCCATGTTCCTTTAATCAATTAAAAAACTCCAAACCCTCAAGATTTTATACACTAAAATGAGTGATCCAAATGGGTCTGAAACAGCCACCATTTTACATCGTGCCCCTAACTTCAGATGTAAAAGCCTACGTTACCCAAGCCTTCCATCTTACCTTCTGCAACTCAGAGGCTTGCACAAAGCCTCCACCCTTAGCCATCCCCATCTAGCTTAGCATGTACCCTTTCCTCTCTTGTAAGCCTCGAATGTGAGCCGGACAGGGGCTTGGATCTAATTCTGGCTTCACTTCTCTCCAAGCTTACCATCCACTTTCCTTCCCAAGCCCTCAGCACCTATGACATTCCAGCACTGATGCTCTGTCTAGTGGACTTTGTGTGGTGATGGGTGGGGTGGGGGGTCCATACAATGGCTGCTAGGCAGCATTCCTCAACACTTGCAGTGTGGTTGGTCCTGCTGAGGAAGAGGCTCACAACCACCCGTAATGAGATCTGACGCCCTCTTCTGGTGCATGTGAAGACAGCTACAGTGAATTACACCAGATCCAGCGGGCTGCAGCAATAGGGGCTAGAGTGAGTGGGGCGGTCCTGAGTTCAATTCCCAGCAGCCACATGATAGTCACGGCCATCTGTACAGCTACAGTGTACTCATATACATTAAAAATAAATAAATCTTAAAAAAAAAGAAAGAAAGAAAAGGGAAAGAACAGACAATCTTGAAAGATTGAGTATAGTATCATTCTACTCAAGAGATATAAATACTGATAACGCCAAAAATCCTATTTTGGTTTTGTCAAAGTAAGAGAACCTAATATTTTGGCTGTTATAACAGAAAGTAGCATGTCATATAATTCCATGTTTACTATGAGATTTTTCTATACTTGAGATTTATGGCAAAAAATAATGGTGCCAAAATTAATAAAAGAATCTTAAAGGTCATGATTTAGATTTTCAAGTTTACCAAAAGTATTAATTTGTATGCAATTAAATGCTAATTATCAGGTAAATATTACATGTGATATCATCAACAAGGTATTCAAAATGAATCTTAAGTACAAAATAAGCACTGGCCTCAATATTTCCTCAAATTTCCTCATCAGCTCAGAGCAATGTTTGAAAAGTCTTAAATATAGGTTTCAAAGAACAAAGTGCAAGACAATTTAAGAATCCTTATCTTATACTAGTCTTACCAAGACTTACAAAAGAAACAAAATCTCTACTTCGCACAAAAGTCTGTTTCATTAAACTATGCAGGGTTACTCACCGCCCACGTCTTAGTCAACCTGAAAATCGGTGCACTCTGTAAGCCAGAAACCACAGCCATCAGTGCGTGAAGGTTGTTAAGTTCATATAGTTTCTGAAGATTTAAGATTAAAGGGGGAGAAGGATTGTTTAAGAAAATGACTGCTGGAAAATAGAGATTAGCATAATTTGGGCAGTGGACAGAATAACTATTTGTTATTGTTACTGTCACCATTGAGAACTGTCTTCTAGGGTACCCAGGAAATTATTTTTGGCCTATAATATAATGTTCATGTTCTACCTTGGCATTTTCACCCAAGCTCTGGGAATAAGCCCAACTCTAAATGGGTAATATATTTTCAAAGCTGACGCTATGGCTTGGTTCCAAGGTTAGCTGGCATGACTGTAACAGCCATGCGTTTGGTTCTGGTGAACATCTTTGCAACGAAATATGACTGGTCTTCTATTTTGTGGTCCAAAATACTACTTGGGTTGGTTTCTTGCCCAGTGCTCCTATTATCCCAGGACTAGATTCAAACTTGCTGTCTTTAGTGTCCCCTCCATTTCCTGCTCCCTTATGCTCAAGATCCTTGATATTATGAGACGTTGTTCTTATAGTATGCAAACATCAAACAGAAAGTTTTACTATTTGCCAAGAAACCCACTTTACATTTGCTGTTAGTTTCTCAAAATTTTTGTCATACCACATAATACTTCTACCCTAAAAGTGGTATCTAAAAATTAGTCATTTTACAGTTTTCTCAAGCAACCAGGTAAGCCCCATAGTGGGCACTTAATTGAAAAACCAAAGAAAGCAAATAAAAACAAAACAATATACATGAAACAGGATATAAACCTCCATAGAAGGTTCTATAATCTAGCTGAGGAACTAGTCACTAAAGGAATGTACGTTAAACTTTTACTGGAGACTAAGTGCCACGCTAGACTTGATGGATGCATAAACATGCAGAGGACCTAGAGGGGAAAAAAGAAACTGCACCAATACCTCCGCCTCCACTCCTGCCTGAGCCTGCGGTTTGTTGTCATGCCCTAATGTTTTCAGACTTGCCAGCCCCACCAATACTGGGAACCGATTTCCTAAATCTTGTTTTGCATTTTGTATGTGACTCACTATACAGAGTGCTGTTGGTTCTGTCTCACTAGAGAATACTGACTAAAACAGATATTAAACCTACGTGAGCCTTTATCACAAGCTGAACACAAAAGACACAGTGTTAGAATACAATTTAACAGTAATAAGGAAAACAGGGCATTGAGGTTTGCAATAAAAGCAAAGGCTGTCAAATATAAGTCAGAGAGTCTGGAGAGAAGTCATTTGGTAAGAAAAATTGTAGGTTGTATGGACAAAAACATACAAGTAAACAAACAAAAACAAAACCTCGGAATCTTTGGGGGAAAGCCATTACTTTGTTTAGTTAAAAACCAATTCTTACCTAACTTCTCACAAAGAACGCTTTTTAAAATCCCTCTAATATTTCTGTAAATCTTATATATGAGGAAAGCTAGTCCTGCCACCTAGTGCCACACTACATTAGAATAAAATTGTTTCCTGTGCTCAGGGGAAACATAGGAAGAACTCCAACTTAAATCATAAGCAGAGACACTCTGCTTTACTCTACTGCCTTTCAATTCACAGGTGAGGGAAGACCTGACTATTCCAAGCATCACAAACAATGACAAAGACTGGATCCATCAACACTCACGAATTCCCAGTCATTACAGGTTGATCTTAGTTAGTGTCTTCCTGTGCAATGCTCTGTTCCTCCCACTGAAACTCGAATTATCCTTGAAAACCATGCTGCTTCTCCAACTCTATTCATTACTTATGCCTCTCAACAACTCCTCAGGGTACCTGTTAGCATCGTATGTACTATTCTTTTAAACTAGAGTCCAAGAGGGCCTGTGGTTCACACCAATAATCTTAGTACTGGGAGTCAGAGGTTGGAAAACACAAGTTCAAGGTCTTAAAGTCTTTTGTTAAGATTTATGTACTTTTATTTTATGTGTCTAAGTGTTTTCCATACATGTGTGCCCATGGACCACTTGAATGCCTGGTGCCTGTGCAAGGCAGAAGGAGGTATCATCTCACCAACTGTGTGCTAGGAAGAGAGCCTGGGTTCTTGCAAGAGCAGCAAGTCCTCCAACACCAAGCCATCTCTCCAGTCTGCAAAGTCTTATTTTCTATATAGCTGGGTGGTTTATTTCACAATTTAAATAAATAAATAGCAAACAAAACAAAAAAACAGCCCAGTAACAAAAAGCATTATGCATCCTTCAAGTGAATACTACATGACTTTCACTATCAACATAGTCTAATATTTGACAAATACCGTAATTTACCATAATCTAACCCCTGTCTACATAAATGGGGCAGGGTGATGACCAAGAATAAAAGAGAAAGTTAGAGAAAAGAGGCATTCAAAACTCAACAGGCCTTATTTTCCAGGACCAATAAACATAAAAACTTAAAACATTTTTTTTTTTTTCCCAAGACAGGGTTTCTCTGTATAACCCTGGCCGTCCTGGAACTCACTCTGTAGACCAGGCTGTCCTGGAACTCAGAAACCACCTGCCTCTGGCTCCCAAGTGCTGGGATTAAAGACATGTGCCACCACTGCCCAGCCACTTAAAATATTTCTGAATAGGTTAACTAAAGATCAAGCCATACTTACCTTAGCAGTTTTAATATAGTGGCTCAAAACTTCTGCTCTTATTTTCAGTGTTTGAGCATGGAGAATCTCTCTTACAACCCAAAAGCTTACCTGGAAATAAAAATTAAAAAATAACCAAAGGGCAAGAAATTCTAAGACAAAAATAACATTAAATTCTTCTTGATATATTTGCTATAATCATTTTTGAAACATACTTTCTTCTCTCTTTTACTATAGTTTTCTTACAACTAAAAGAAAATATCATGAAATACAAAAAAAAAAACTACTTCATTTTAAAAGATTTGTCATGGGGTTGGAGAGATGGCTCAGAGGTTAAGAGTACTGGCTGCTCTTCCAGAGGACCTGAGTTCAATTCCTTGCACCCATGTGGTGGCTCAGAACCATCTATAATGAGATCTGATGCCCTCTTCTAGTATGCAGATGTAGACAAAACATACCTATATACATAAATACATAAACTGTAAAAAGTTTTGTGATGTTTTTGAATTCAATGAAGCCCTAATTTAAACAAACAAAACAAACTTAAAAACCATTTATCAGATGCTGACAAGATGGCTCAGCAGATAAAAGACCGGGTAAAAAAGCCACCAAAGCTGGCAACCCAAGTTTGATTCCTAGAAGTCATGGTGGAAGTGGAGAATTGACTCCCGGGTTGTCCTCTGATCTCCGGGTATGTATGACAGCATGTGTGCACCTATATACAAATGAACGTGTGTGTGTGTGTGTGTGTGTGTGTGTGTGTGTGTGTGTGTGTGTGTACTGAAGTCACATTAGATTTGTAACATTATTAAATTTGGTCAAAGTAGTTGCTTATCAAATGATATGTATATACAGTCCGCATTAATTCATGTTCTGCAAAAATAGGATTCAAGCATGTTAAGTTGGTTTAAACATAAATCTAAACAGGACTCAGTTAAGAGTTTTAGAAAAGGATTCACGATGTCATAACCTGTATTTCTTTATTTCAAAGAGGAGAAATATTTTAGATTTTTCTTGTAATTTCTACCTGAAGAGCAGTGTGTGTAATTACATGTATTCTATGAATTTATGTTAATATAAAATTATATATTTTACAAAGTCATTATAATACCTGTTATATTAATGCCAATAATGCTCCCTGATTCTAACAAGATTTTATGAACTAGCAAAAAGGTATACTACAAATATTTAAATAGGCACATTAGCCAATATAAGCAATCAATTCAAATCTAACCTGCATAATCAGTGACTTAATTAAATTTCACATTAGACACATGTTAAGACAAATATAAATTTAAAAATCCAAATATTTTGTCATTTTCATCAAAAGTTGTGATATCTATCAATCCATTGTGAGTCTGGGCAGCATGTGGCCATTGTCCTGAAAAGGTTATTAGCAAAGCTGGCTCTGACATCTATGGTGAAGCCACACATCCTAATCCTTCACAAACTGACCCTTTAATGGGGGACCAAGCATTCAAACATATGAACCTGAGGACCATCCTCATTCAAAGCACCATAGCAAGCATTCCAAAGAACGAAATGACAACGCACTTTCCGATAACCTCAGACACTCTTAACAAACAACATCATAAAAAGACAACCAGATACTAAGCCTTCTGAAGGCTAAACAGCCTAGAACTCTCAACAAGGGACCAAACCTTTGAAACCAGCTGCTAGCTTATACATAACAAGTAGCCAATATGCTTGGATTCATTCATATGTAAGTAATTAAAAAAAAATAAAGGAGGAAATCTTAGATTAACTCAGAAAACATTCTATTATCAAGAATTTAGCCTTGAACATGGTGAAAAATCAATGATTAAATGAATTAGAGCTACTGCATCAGGTTTATGCCTCCAAGAACTGTCATTATGAAAAAGGCCATTTATGATGGCATATTTTACAAAGATGCAAAGCAAGCACAGCTATACAGCTTGTTTTAAAACTACAAATATTTCTGGTACGTCTATGAGAATTATAAAGAAGCTAAAAATACAAATAAAAAATGAAGCTAAGTATTATGGCACATAACTACAATCTGCACTCAAGAGGCAGGGGCAGGATCAGGAGTTCAAGGTCATCTGCAGCTACGGATCAAGTTCAGGGTTAGACTCAACAATACAAGGCCCCCGCCTCCATGAAAAAGGGAAGGGCAGGAAGATGACTCAGTGAGTAAAGTGCAAACACGAAGACCTGAGTTTGCATCTCAAGCATCCGTGTAAAAAGCTGGGAAGACAGTGTTGGCTTGGGGTGAGAGGCTCTGCAGAGACAGGAGGATTCTGGGTGCTTATTGGTCAGCAAGTATAGTCAGTCCATATGCTCAGAGTTCACTGAGAGTCCTAAGATGGGCTGGTGGTGATGAAGAAAATACAAGGAGACACTAGTCAATACCCGCTGGCTTCCACATGTGCATACACAACCAAGGACAGCCGTGCTCTCCCTCACCGAGAAGCACAACTCACGTGATTAAATCTTCTTGTGAAAGCGACTGCATTTGGTGCAGAACTGTATTTTTCTTTTTTATTCCATCCACAACTTGAAAGTTCCTAGAAGATTAAAACAAAAATTAAGTATAAATTAAATGTAAGAAACAGCTCAGTTTTCTTACATTAGGGAATTTAAATAGTAAAGACTGTGTATGTTCTTTTCTGGAACAACCAAGAGGAATATATAACAATACTAATTATTCTGTAAAAGCTAAAACAAATTTATTAATTATATGCATAAAATTATTATCTAAAAGAATATAGACAAACTGTATTTCATAGTCAGAGTATGATGGAGTGTCCTCTGGTTGAATACCCCTTAGCGCATAATAAACACTGCTGACTGACTGACTCAGACCTATTCTGTCAGTCAGTGCCATCCCAGGCAGCTTCCTCTGTATAGGCACATGGTATGACATACCTGTGTACATGTGCTGTGGGCTGGCTACGGCTATGTGGATGTATAGGGCGAAGGCCAACACTGGGTGCTTTCTCAGCCACTCTCCACCTCAGTGTTTGACATGGTCTCTCACTGAACCTGGAGCTCCCATTTCAGCTAGACTAGCTTGGCCATAGCTATCCCCAGCCACCCAGGTTCCAGCTGTTCCTTTACCCATCCCCCACCAAGTGCTCAGGTTTACAGACAGTCTGGTCTGGTCTTTCACATGAGTGCTGGGGATTCAAAGTCCGGTCCCACTGAGCCAACTCTCAGCCCCACAATTAATCATTTTAAAACATCTCATTCTTTGACCTGAGAGTTATTGACTTCAGAGATTTGAAGACACCTGTTTAGTAAAGAGGTTCTTGATTACCCCAGTGGTCTAAGAATAGAATTCAAATAGCTCGAGATCTTGTATTAAAAGGAAAAATTTTTTTTTTAAATTATACACTAATCCCCTTTACTTGAAATGAAGCACTCTGGGTTAGAGAGATGGCTCAGCAGTTAAGAACGCTTGCTGATCTTACAGAGGATCAGGGTTTGATTAACCAGCACCTGTGTGTAAATCCAATTCCAGGGGATCCGATGCCCTCTTCTGGCCTCTGTGGGCCACACAGATGTGGTTTCAGGCAAAACACCCATCCACATAAAATAAAAATAACTGAATCCCTAATAATTATAAATGTACAATATAATCTATGTACTCTTTTTGATATAAAAGAAATTACACTTACAACTGGTACAGATAGATCAAAAATGTCACTTTTGCCTTGCTGCTTCAAAATTATAATCATTATCTCCATATCATACTGGATATAAATGAAGCACATACATATGGCTAGTATACACCACCACTCAAAATGTTCCGATGCATGTATGGTAGTAGAACTGAATTCATCTGATTTTAAAGGAGAGTTTCTGCCTATAAATTTTAGGTTTATCAGAGAGGTTCTAAATATAGCAAAAAACATAAGAGAAAAGGATCCATAACAAAAAAAGAAAAACCCTTTAGGTAGGCAACAAAAAGAAATCTGAGAAAGAAAAATATGCCATCACTAGTTGTTGATAGATGAGAAAATTTAATATACCTGTAATAGTTTGTTCAAAACGTATTTGTGCAGATATTTGTGTATTTTCCTTGATTTCTTTATCATATAGTGTATACATCAACTAGGAGAATATCAGTGGTTATTATATTTAATTTTTGAGATAATAAAAAAATGTCCCTTAAGGACACTACCACCTAATTCTAAAATATATAAAGAATTTGCAGTTGTAGGTATGATAATTATATCATGTTAGGCATAATTATTACCTGGTTATTATCTTAATTTGGAAATTAAGCATGAAATAAGATGACTGTGAGTCAAGTAGACAAAGGGAGGATCTATGATGTCTATTCTTGGCTGTCAACTTGACAACATCTGTAATCAACTAAAACCTAAGGCCCTAGGTACAGGTATAACTATGAAGCATTTTCCCCAATTAAATCATTTGATAATGATAAATTCACCTTTAATCTAGACCTTCTGAGGTGGCAAGATCCACCTGTAATCTGGGCCACACCTTCTGGTGGCAGCCTACTCTATAAAGGCCAGGGAAGAAGGAAGCTTCTGCTCGCCGTTGCCTGTCTGCCCTCACTCTCGCTGGCAAGTCCATTCCTTCACTGGCCTTAGAGCTGACTTCTTTAGGATTCCAGTGTGGACTGAAGAGCAGCTGAGACATCCAGCCTCACAGGCTGAACAACTGCTGGGTTCTTGGAATTTCTGTTGGTAGATGGCCATTGTTAGGCTAGCTGGACCACTGCCTGTGAGCCATTCTGACAAATGCCCTCTCTAGATATAGATGGATGGATAGACAGACAGGCAGATTCATTCTATCAGTTTTGTTTCTCTAGAGAACCCTGACTAACACAACACCCATTGGTAAAATCCACCAAGACACTAATTGGATGTTAAGTAAGAATTTATGTGTTAACATCTAAATAAGAACCTTAAGACATGCAAGAAAGTAGCAATTCAAGAAAATGGCCAAGAACTTAAAGATAACAACTGACCTTCCTATGGCTCAGTACACAGAGGAAGTACGTGGAAGGGAAATCAAAGCATAGCAACAAAACAACTTTTAAAAATTTAAAAAAGCAGGACCCTGTAGAAAAAGAGATTAAAAACAACAACAAAAATC
>JADRCC010527063.1:0-12871 GCA_019843855.1 Hylomyscus alleni
ATAGTTCAATAGACGAACAAAATGAAGGTGCTATGGGAAGTGGATGAGAGAATAAATCCACATGTATCTGGCTGTTCAGAAGACACCCTTATATATGTCATGGTGGGGGTACAGTGTTATTCGTCGCATTGGGACACTAGAGAAAGTGTTACAGGGAATGTGAAGTTTGATGTCATCCGTGGACATGAGATCAAGGTACAAGTTAGGAGTTACGGAAGACAGGGTCACACGTTACAACCAGAGTGTGTGGTCAGTGACAGTCAGTGAAATTTGTTTCTGTTGAAACATTAGATAGAAGAGAACAATGAAGGGGGAGTTTGTGATTTCTTTAACAACTCGGTGTGTCACGTGATGTTGTTCTGGAGGCTGTCTTGTTGGAGGGTGTGCGATGTTTTGCTGAAAACAGACACTTGAGAGGGCACATCATAGTTATAAAGAACATAAATAGAACCCAACGAACGAGTGAGAGGGTGCTCTTACATTGCTACTCTGTGCAACACTTTGCTGGTCTTTGCTGGTCCTCCATGGTCTTCAGTTCATAGAAAAAAATGTGTCAAATAACTTCTCATGGTAATCCAGCAGATTCTAGCGGCTTCTGCTGACTCATGCAGATTCAGCATTTTGTTGGATCGAGTCCAATACTGATTTGTATCGGGTGTTTGCTATTAAACTGGACTGCTGGTATCCTGGCAACGAAGAGGGGAGTTACCCCAAGGAACTAGTTCTAAACAGATTCACTATCCCCTTTTCCTATGAGCATTCTTTCCTCCCCTACCTCTGGACAGTGAACTAGGAGGGAGGCTGAAGTGTTTTAGAACCTAAATAAAGTAGGTTTTGAGAAATCTAAGCCTTCAAAACTACAAAAGGGTTCAGTTTGTTAAATACAGGTGAGAACCATTGAATTTAATAAAACAAGGCTTCATATTAGGGAGAACTGCATATTTTACATTTCACTTTAACCATACATCTTTATGTCTCTCTGCTCACACTGGGGTCAATGTTGTGTTTATTCCCATAATCTCTTATTGTGTACATTTTAGGCCTTTCTCCTTGTTTAATAAAAGCTCATAGAGTTGGCAATATGTCTCCACACTCAGCTTTATTCTTTGGTCACTTACGTTTATACATAAGGTCCTTGTTGCAATTTAATTCAAACTATGTGCTATTATTTCTTTGAATGTTTTTTGCCAATCTTATTAGCCAAGGAGCCTGTGAGAGCCAGGTGGAGCCCTTGCCACTGCTCAGGCTTATGTGACCGAGAACCCTGAGCAGTGTGGGTAGAGGTGACACTCTTCTGCAAGAATACTGTGACATCTTCTGTGGAAGGAGGCATGATGCTTCAGACCACAGCAGGATTGTGGGCCCTAGCCTATACCAGGGCTTGCCTTTCCCTTCTGTCAACTAGAACGATGAAAGATGAGAAGATACAGAAATCTTGTGTGTTGCAATAGGACAGCCAGTGAGAACAAGTGAGGCCGTGGGTCCCCTGCTTCAACAAATAAAACACAAGAGCTCCGCTCAGTAGAGTGTAGAAAGACAATGAATCAAACTTCAAGATGATCAGGTCCCAGGAAGTATTTGCAAGATTCGCAAGATGCTCATTTAGTTTTCCTTTGCTTGTCTGAAAATTAGGCGTCTTTTCTATAGTCTACCTCTCACACTACCCTTGTTGGAAGAGAAGCTTAGACAGGAAGAACTAAGTCCAGCTGCCTACCTGTATGTACTTCCTGGCCACCAATCAGGAAAGAGAACAAAGTATAGACAGAAAACTCCCTAATCACACAGAAATAATAATACACCCCATATGGCAAAGACATTCAAAGAAATAATAGCACACAGTTTGAATTAAATTGCAACAAGGACCTTATATATAAACATATGTGACCAAGAAATAAAGCTGAGTGTGGAGATAATTTGACAACTCTATGAGCTTTTATTAAACAAGGATAAAGGCCTAAAATAGAAAGAAATAGAAAGAATAGAAAGAAATAAAGATGTATGGTTAAAGTGAAATGTAAAATATGCAAGCAAAAATGAAAATGAGTGAAGGCAAAGTTGGTTCTTTCTAAAGATCAATAAATATGATGAAGGTTAAATAGACTATCCCCAAAGAAGTTTGAGGGAGGAAAAGGAGTTAAACACAAATAAGAGAGATCATCAGTATTAGAAATGAGAATATCATTATGACTCCTGCAGATATTAAAAAAAATAGTAATGGAATATTTTAATAGTTTTATGCTAAAACTTAGTAACTTAGATGAAATGAATAAAGTTCCTTTAAAAAATGCTACTAATAAATTGACAGACGATAAAACAGAATATTCAAAAAAGGCTGCCCATTAAAAATGTTACATTTTATAATTTAAAGCTGCCCCACAGAAGGACTCTGGATCCACCAGGTCTTACTGATAAATTATCCCCACATATTTAAAGAAGAAATAATACCAATTCCACGACTCAGAAAATGGGACAGGAGGAAGATTTTCTAACTCTCTTTACATGTGAAGTATTACTGTGATACACGATCCAGACAGCCACGAATAAGAAAAAAGAAATTAACAAAGCCCCTAGCGAATGCGAACACAGAAATTCTTAATGAAATTTCAATGTATGAGTCCAGCTCTATATAACAAATAGTACAGTTGGGTAGAGCTTATCACTGGAATGCAAGGTTGGCTTAATGCCTCAAATATCAACAATTCACACTAAATGTTTTCATCAAATTATCAATAGAAGGGAAGATTTAAAGGGTGTCTATTAAAAAATATCCATGACTAAAAGTGTACTTAGTGGTAAATACTAAGTACTCCCTTTTAAGACCAAGAGCAAGACAAACCCTCACTTCCGTTGAACATCCTGGGGACACAGGGGAAAGAAGAAGAAACCTCATCCCAAACCAACTGGTTCTGGCCTGAGCCAGGTGCAAGGCTACCCTAATGGGGCTTCTTCTGAGATTCATTTCTAAAGAGACTCCAGATGATTGTAAACATCTGGCTTTGATGTCCTAAAAGATGGCCTAATTGAAGCATGACCCAAACCTGTTCCTTAGAAAGTGGAATATCAAATCAAAGGCATAAGAACTCCCATGTCTGCTTTTTATGCTGTGTTGAAATAACTGAAGCAGGCTACTTTTGGAGAGAAGGGTTTGCTTAGCTCTCAAACTTGGAGGCTGAAAGTCTAAGATTGGGTGGCTCATAGTGAGGGACCCAGTGAGGGCCTACTTGGCTGCATTTCACCATGGTGTGAGTATCTGTGAGGAACACATTACCAGACAGGACTCACATCACCAGACAGGACCCACATCACCAGAAAGGACCCACATCAACAGACAGGACCCAGACAAACTGGAGTCCCATACTTCCTTCTAAAGAATCAACCTCTCACTAGACTCCACCTCTTAAGATCTAAAAGGTTTTCTTATGACAATACCACCACACTGGTGACCATGCTCCTAACATAGGTGCCCACGGCAAACACACACTCACTCACACACACACACACACACACACACACACACACACACCTTCACAGACTATATGCAAAGTGCAATAACATACCATAACATACCATTTTTTTTTCTGAAAAATTTGTTTCCTTCATAGGACAAGCATCCACTAAGGTGTCCTTATTTCTGTATGAGTATTGGGGATCAGGCAGTGTAGCAGGTACCTTACTGACTTTGCCAGACCTGAAATGAAAACTTTTGTTGGAAAACAGACATCTTAAAATGGTCAGAGATAAGAGCCAATGATAACAGTCTAGGATATTGATTGCAACAATATGTATAATGGGGAAAATTTAGAAATAAACAAAACATTTGAAGAATATTAAGTTGGTTACATAAATAAATAGTATGTTCCAAGCACAGATTCTCTGTGCAATCACTAAAAGTCACATTGCAGAATATTCCAGCACATGGGGAGATATTCACAATGATGAAACCGGACTATATAAGGATGAACCGTCTGATGTCAGTTTTGCTAAAAGAAAAGAGAGCAAAATAAAACAAATGAATATAAATATGGCTGGTGATGGTCTCTCAGTAGAAGGTAATTTCCCTTTGTGGTTTGCTACATCCTACAGATTTTCTATGTCAGCATTAGCGTGCTTATACAGATCAGAACAGAATAAATAAGAGAACTTCATTCAGAGATGGGCTGTTGGAGGGAAGAACTGCAATTATCTGCAGACTGGTCTGCCATCCCTTCTGGCCTGTACTTTAATTGTTTCAAGGCAACAATCAAGTCATTGTTTAACAGGGGTTTATATGGCAGGAAATGGGAGAAGAACTCAGGGACAGGTGCCCCTGTTTCCTTGTGCCCAGTTGGTAGCTGGAGGTGTGCAGGAGCAAGATTGTCAGCTTGTATCTCTACCTTTGAGTGAAAGGTCAGGGTCCTGTCCCTCCTTGTGGCCTTTGAGTCCCTCCATGTTGGTCTGCTAAGCTAGCTAGTTGCACTTCTTACATGGAAGCTCAGGGCTCTCAGAAGGAAATGACAGAATCTGTCCAAAGTCCTTCCTCATGGACTTGCATTGACCAAGCAGTTTCAGCCCAGTTCAGAAGCAAGATGGGAACAGGTATAACTGGGATAGAGGAAGCATCTCAAATTTGTGGGTATTGATGATGCATAATAATTGCATATTTAAGCCCCAGAAAAAAAATCAAAGCCCATTTTACTAGGAGGACATAAAAAACAAAAGACGAACACATAGTCACAGGATTCTCACTTGTAAAAACCAGCCAAACATCTGTACACAGGCTCCTCCTGGTCTGTAATAGCTATGAAGTACTCAGAGCATTATCAAAAGCCACACAGCTGCAAAGGAGTCTTCATGTGAGAAAGCCTGGTGTATAATCTAACAAAACGGGATGCTCACAGATATCAGTGCCATGAGTGTCAGACCCAGAGCATTTAATAGAGTTTAGGGCACAGTGTTTGCAAAAGGTATGCAAACAGCCCTCACGTACATTTCGGGGGACAGCACCATTGCAGGAGGATCCAGACCCTTGACAGAGCCCAGGGCAATGCCACCCAGCAGCTGATGTAGCTGAGAAGTGACTGTTTACTGCGATGAAAGCTTTTCCTGGTTTTCAGAAGCCTGCCACTCACTAGGTTTGTATACACAGTAGTGGTCCTCATTACCCACTGTATGATATATGTCAGAGCCCGCAGTGGCTGGCTGAACCTGGGGATTGTACCAACTTCTGTATTTGTGGGTGCTTTACCCATATACATGCACCTGTGATGAACTTCCACTTATAAGTGAAGTGCAATGAGAAATGAACAGTTGAAGAATATGTATGCACACACACACATACATATGGCAGTTTTATATGGCAGGAATTGGGAGAAAAGCTTGGGGACATATATGTACATAAAATTGTATAATATACTAAATATAAGAGTCAATAGAATGTGATATTTCCAAACTACTCAGCACTTTGACATTTTTGTTTAAAAGAAACTCTTCTGAATTCTTTTTGCTGTATTTGTTTTTTTTCTTTTTTCTTTTCTTTTTTTTAGATTTATTTATTATTATAAATGAGTATACTGTAGCTGTCTTCAGACACACCAGAAGAGGGCATCAGATCTCATTACGGGTAGTTGTGAGCCACCATGTGGTTGCTGGGATCCGAACTCATGACCTTCGGAAGAGCAGTCAGTGCTCTTACACGCTGAGCCATCCCACCAGCCCTTTTTGCCGTATTTGAATTTATCATTTGGAACTATTAGTGTATAACCAAGATGTCTTCAACCTCTAGAGGTGCTGTGGTGGGTGTCTCAGAGACCCAGACAGCTACAGAGTGATGTACAAGCAGGCAGGTAGACGGGATAATGTGGACACTGAGGCAGAGGAATGATTCCTGTTATGGGGTGATAGTCCATCCTGTTACTCAGAATGGCACCCACCTTAGAACTTGGAAGTGATTTGACTTTGGAATTTCTTAGACCATAGGAAACAGAGATCTTGAGAAAGTGGAAGTGCAGGTAAGGGGAGCTACTGTGACGCTGGATGCTGAGAGCGGAGTCACTTCAGTCACTCGGAGACCCCGACTGCCCCCGGGTGTTCTCACTGGTACCACCTGAAGTTTAATGCACTGCACGGGTTGAGTCTGAAATGGCCCTACAGGCTTGCGGTTTGAATATGGTTCCGTTAACCGTGGCTGTTGTCTGGACCAGGTGTTTCCAGGTTCTAGGCGCCTTAAAGAAGTAAAGAGGAGGCTCACGCAGATTGCAAAGTTGTAAGGAACTATTCAGAAACAAAGCGATCGCAAGATCAGAAACCCCACTGCCAAGAGAAACGGCTCAACGAGAGTGCTCAAGGCCCCAGTTACTGTTTGGGGCTTTCTTTAGTGGGGTTCAAGAGACAAAGGAGTTTGGTTGCTCACAGGCATCACACAGGTGGTTCTCTGTTTTGATTGACAGGCGTGGATTGTATGAGCCTTTACTCACTACACATGTCCTGTGCATGTGTACCTGATTTCAATCATAGGCACACCCGATTATGCACAGGTTTAAGCTGAAAAGAATAGGTTTCTCCCCTAAAAGTCCTCAGTGTGACATATTGTACATTTATCTAGCACCAGTCCTGTCTGGATTCCCTCCCTGCCGGCTTCATGCTTAAATCTATCTGGGATATGTTTGAATGGGTGCTACCTAGGGTAGGAGGACACCTTTGATGCTTTTCCAAGGAAGGGGTAATTTATTCCATCATTTGGAGTGGGTGTACACGTGGCCTCATCTGGGGATGGCCCTAGGGTTGCTAGCTAGGTGCATTCTCAGAGAGGAGGTTATCTGCAGGTGAGGTCTGGGGTTAGCAAGTCCACCCTTAGAAAAGGAATGTGGATACAGCCCAAGCTGAGGGAGTCCCAAGTTACTAAGGTCTTTCCTATGCTTGCCTGCCTCTGCTCTATTTGGGAAAGTGAGACTTGGCCGCAGGAGGAGGGTTCCTAGGGAGTGGACCTTTGGGAGTGTATTGTTACCTTTGTCCCCTCCCTGCCTCACTGACTGCTACCAGGATGGCCATGAAGTGGCCATCAGCTCTCCTTCACCACAAGCTCCTGCTACCATAATGTTCTACGAAGCGGACCGAGCCGAACATCATGGGCGGATTCCTCAGAGACCACGGGACCAGCCTCCCTACCTCAAGAAGTTCCGTCAACTTTTGGTCAGAGAGTGCCCAAGTCCTGCTATAGGATAATACCTCCTTTCTAGCAGATCCAGTTCCCTACATCTTACAGCAGCAGCCTTCTGCCCAACAACCTGAGATTGACTTGACGAACGAAGAGAATGATGTGGGTCCAGGCTAACAGAGCCCAACAAAGGCGGCTGGAAAGCGCCGGAAGTTCCTACCATCCTGTGGATAGCCTTTGAAGCTCAGGAACCATGGAGATAGAAGCCAACTAGCCCCAAGTGCTCCCCGTTGAGGGCTTCTGTGGGTGGCAGGAGGCACCTTCCCTGGCACAGCCTGGGTAATGTAGGGAGTGCCAGGCCCAGCTCAGTTCCCACCACAACCCTGGAATGCATGTCTTCATTTACTTCTAAAAGCTTCAGGACATTTTCCCTCCCATATGTTAAACATTAAGTGGCAAAGCTGATAGAGACAGGCCCAATGTGACTTTGATTTTTGCGTATGCTGAGATGTTCGGCTGGAGGAGGTCCTGGGGAGACCCAGTCCTCAAAAGAAGCCCCCTGCCCCGCCCCCAGGAAACCCCTGCCCCTCTCAACCTTCAGCAAGCACAACTGCTTTTAATTCCAAGGGGTTGTTTTCATCTATCATTAATTTTGGCAGTAGAAAAATAACCCTTTGATACCAAAGAAGGCCAGCCTAGTAGGAATTATTATTATTATTAGATTAGTAATAGCGGTGGCGATAAATTGGACCAGGCAAGAGTTGATGTAATGGACGCTCCTGGCCCTGGTTCACGGCTGTCAGCTCTGCTCTGCTTAACTGGCCCTCCACCCTGGCCTGGGTTAGCAGTATTCTGTGTCGGTCCCCTCCCTGCCAAGCTTGTCAGCACCTGGAGGGCACAGGCTTCTGCTTGTTCCCTGAACCTCCCAGCCCTGCCTACCTCAAGCGCAGAAGCTGTTCATCCAACACCACACAGGGTGTTCAGTCAAACCTCAGTTAGCTGGAAGGGTCCCTGAGCCAAACTACAGAGAGGATCATAACGGGAGGACAGGGTAGAAGCGGAGAGAAGGCTCTGAATTGGGTCCTTCCATGGTTTTTTGTCTTTAAAGCGTGCTGTTTATTTGTAAGTCTTGAAAGGTAGCTTTATTGAAGCACAGTTGACATACAATGATCTGTATATATTTAAAGTGTATAAGTTTCAAAAAGCCGATGAGGTTGAATGTGTGGTTATATTCACAGAATTGTCACAGGCACCAGGCCAGACCATGGGCTGTGCCACGGCTGCTATTTAGTGTAATCAGTTGTTCCATGTCATGTTCTCTCCAGACTTGACTGAACCGCATCCATGAATAGTGAAATACTTCAGATGCTGGAAGGAGGTCCTCCTGGGTCTCCGTCAGTCATTCACTCATTCATTCACTTGCTCAGACCTTCAATCAGTGTTCACCCTTCAACTTGCAGGAATCTAAAGTTTTCTAGACAGTGAAGTTATGACCCCAAGTGTGGTGGTTTGAATAGGTTTGGCTCCCATAAACACGTGTATTTGAATGCTTGGCCATTGGGAGTGGCACTATTAGGAGGCGTGGCCTTGTTGGAGGAAGTGTGTCACTGTGTAGGTGGGCTTTTGAGAGAAATCCAGACAGTGGAGTCCTAGCTTAGGTGGTTTCAGGGGGGAGTTTGAGCGTTCTTCAAAGACTCTGTCAGGACTATTTACTTGATGTTTGGAATTGAGAATCTGTGGGTTTGGTCTGCAAGGGATGAAGAATTAATATACAATTAAAAAGAGACCATCATCATTGATGGTCTTCTGGGAAGTGATCCCCCAGGGTCAGCACGCAAGCTATCCCCCAAGCTAGGCCTCCACTGTCTGGATTTCTCTAAACGTCTTGTTTTCCAAGGTCCCACAGAACAGTCCACTGAACTCTGAGCATTAAATGAGTTTTCCACCTAAAGTTCAAATACGACTAAAGTCTTCCAAAGAACACAGAGCCAAGTCTGTCACAGCAGGTGCCCCACTCTGATACCAATTTCTGTGTTGGTTAGGATTCCTATTGCTGTAATAAGCTAGGGTACAAAAAGGGGGTACATCTGTGCCTTGTGCCAACAGCCAAATTCTGTAATGTGTAAGTGTTTCCCAGCAAAACTTAGTAATGTGTAAGAGTCACCCAGGTAGTACTGGTTTTAAAAGCATGATGGGGCTTGTGGAGAGCACTGAGGCTTGGCTCACTGAGAGACCAGGAGAGGCCACTGGTGCAGCCTCGGTTGCAGTAGAAGGCCCAAATGGAAGGAGCCATGGAGAGAAGCTGAAGCCTGGCCCTATTGGTGGTATCAGAGTTCCTAAAGAGAGCTCAAGAAAGAGGGCATCAGTGAAGATGCAGCTCAGTTCCATGGAGACCTCAGCATTTTGGAGAAGCCTATCCAATGGGATGACCACCAAGGACAACAGAAGCCATGGAATGGGGTGGACCTGAGACTACCAGAGAAAGTGGGTATGCTGTGAGTGACAAAACCAGGAAGCAGAGCTGATGAGGCCCTAGAGAACCCAGAGGGTCAAGAGTTGGTCTCTGACATCAAGGATTGAACTTTGGTTTTGGCTTGTTGAACGTTACTTTGGGTTTGATCCCGTTGTGACGGCGCCATGGTTTTCCCTCTTGGAGTAAGAAATTGGTTAATTTGTTTTGGATTTTATGGGAGCCCACAGTTAAGAGACATTGGTATTTCACAGAGATTTTTGTAATTTTATAGAGACTTTGGATATTTTACAGAGGCTTTGAACTTTGAAACTTTGATGCTTTAAGAAGACTGAACTTTCAATGCGCTTGAATTTTTTTTTAAAACTGTGAGACTTTCAAGATTGGAATGTGTTTTACATTGAGATCAATATCTTTATGAGATCTTGGGGATGAACAAGAAAGGAAAGGTTACAGTTGAAGAGCGATGTGTTTGTGTGTTACGTTCGAAGGGGGCCAATTATCCTGGTTGGGTTTTGTTATTGGTTTTGTTTTATTTTATTTTATCATTTGATACAAACCAGTGTTATCTGAGAAGAGGGTATCACAACTGAGAAAATGCTTGCGTCAGATTGGGCTGTAAGAAACACTGTTAGGAGAATTCTCCTAGTTAGCAGTTAATGGGTGACGCCACCTCTGGGCAGATTGCCTTGGGGTGTATAAGAAAGCAAGATGAGCAAGCCCTGAGGAGCATGCCAGGAAGCAGCACTCCTTCCTCCGTGCCTTCCGCTTCAGTGTTTGCCTCCAGGTTCCTGCCTTGTTTGAGATCCCGCCATGACTTCCTTCCGCAATGAACCGTTACCTGGGAGTGTAAGAAGGAAGTTGCTTTTCGTTGTGACCTTTATCACAGCAATAGAAACCCAGTTAAGACCCAGAAGTAAAATACTTTGACAAAACAGCTTAAGGTAGAAATGACTTATTTGACTCACAGTTTCAAGTCACAAACCAATCTCGAGGGCAAACCAAAGCAGCAGAAATTTAAGCCAACAGATCACACTACAGCCACAGCCAGGGGCAGAAAACTGCGTGTTTGTTCGCTAGTGCTCAGCTCCTTCCTCTACTCTCGTACTACCTAGGATGCCCTGCCTAGGGTACGGTGCCACCCATAGTGGGCAGGTCTTCTCACCTCAGTTAAAACAATGAAGACAACCGTCCCACAGTCCTGCCCACAGGATAACCTAATCCAGACAATCCCTTATAAGACTCCCTTCCCAGCTGGTTCTAGATTACGTCGTGTTAACAAACTAGCCATCACAGATGCTAAAACCTGCAGATGTTCAAGTCTGCTTGCTATATGAAATGGTCTGAAATTGAAACTGAGCCCACACGAACCTCCACAGAGTTTCAATCCTCTATAGATAGTTTCTAATACCCCAAACATTGTAAATGCTCTTCAAATGGTTATTACGTTGTATTGCTTAGGGAGAACTAACAGGGGGAAAACCTATATATTCGAAACAAATGCTGTATTAAAATATTTCCAACTCTTAGCTAACTAAGTATAAAGAAGCAAATCTCCCAGATAGGGGGGCCAGTCCTCATGTACATGAACAGTAGATGTATATTCTGGTATGTGTATGACTATAAAATGTAGGGAATTAACACAAGTTTGAATAAGTCTTGGTTTTAGCCCTTTTTAAGTTGATCTGGGGATATATCTCGGTGGTAGAGGGCACATAGCATATGCAAAGTCCTAAGATTCAATACTCAGGACTAAAAAGAAAGGAAATTAAGAAATAAATGTGTATCAGCCCTACCTCTGCACACAGGCTCAATGAAGCACTCTGACCTCGGCTGTGATTTGCATTACCTATCTTCACCACTAGGGGGTAGCATCTCCCATTCCTTCTCTCTTCCATTCGTTTCCACCTGGAATATGGGCACAATATTCAGGCAGTAATTTTCGGTGTTGGAAATTAAGAAGCAACCATGTGTCACAGGTGCCAGCAAACTGAGTAGGCCATCATCTATTTGAAAGATGGAGACGTTTCTCAGGGAGGTTAAACAACTTACAGGTGGCATATAGCTGGAATTGGGCCAATGCTGAGCCCCAGGGACCAGGTTAAGAAGGCTCTGTCCCTCTATGTATCCACTGTGGCTACTGCATCTACAATTAAAAGAGTTTGGAAGGATCCAATATTTTAAATGGTCCTGAAAGCTTTGCATTCATATAGGTAGAAGGGGCTAACTGTCAATAGAACAGTACCCTGGCTGATTTAGAGTGCCCCCCAACAACAGCAGACAAACGCTCCAGCATGAGACTCATGCTATCTATCTATCTGTCTGCCTATTTATCTGCCTTTCCGTCTGTCTGTCCATCCATTCATCTATCTATCTATCTATCTATCTATCTATCTATCTATCATCTATCTATTCATCTACTCATAGCACACTTTTGGAGGTTAGAAGGCAAATTAGTGGGGCCCATTTTCCTCCTTCTGCTTTATGTACATTCTGAGGGTCGAACTAGGGTCTGGCACAGTAAGCCCTTAACCTGCTAAGCTGTCTCATCCACCCTTTCCTTAGGGTGCCTCAGTGGCTGCCAGCACCTAGTGGGTGGCCCTGAGCGTGTTCAATTCAGCGTTCCCATGACTGTCGACAACACGGGAGCAGCCAGAATGAGTTCAGCGGCATTGTGTGACTAGAACCGCTGAGATTAATATCGGTGTCCAATGAAAGAGAAGCTGCAGCCGCCTTCCCTCTGAAATAAGAAAAAGAAAGATGAAATGGTTCTGAGTCTCCCCGCTGAGGCCGACCCAGCTCCGACGCTGGCGGCTTCTCAGGTGCTACACAGAGCGGCTTCCCATCCGCACCGTCTACCCAGACAGCTGAGAGGATCCGCTGTGGTGCCGGCTTCTGCCAGCCACTGTGCTCAGGGCTTTTATCTGCGTGGCCTTATTTAACATCACCCACACCCCTCTCGTGGGGGAGCCGCCGAGAATGAGGCTGACTTTTCAGCTGAAGTTCAGAGAGGTTAAGTAACTTGCCCGTGGTCAAACAGTCTACCGTCATAGATCTGTGTTTCAAAGCCGGCGTTGTTAACGAGGATACTTTTTTGACCTCTGAACATCAAAGATGAATCCCTAGGTAGGTCTCAGAGCTGCTCATCAAACTCCACAAGAAGTGCCAAACCCAAAGAAATCTGTAACCAGCCTCAAAACAGAGTCCAGGCAGGAAGAATTAATATCATAATCTCTCTCTCTCTCTCTCTCTCTCTCTCTCTCTCTCTC
>JADRCC010527072.1:0-13251 GCA_019843855.1 Hylomyscus alleni
ACGCTGGAGCTGAGCTGAGGCCTGGAAGGCAGAGGCTGACTTTTCCTTGGCAGCTTAATGTTTGTGTTTCATTTCACCTTCAAATGGTTCTATTCTGCTTCCAAATGCTCACATCAAGAGTCTGTCCTGAATTTGGGGGACCCTAGAAAGGGAACGGACCCCTGCTCAGATGATGAATATCCCTTCTCGGTTCTGCTTTATTTCAGGTTACAGATCATGGAGTTAGGGTGAAGGAATTTTTTAAAAAGCAGAATACTTATTCCAGCATGAACAATTATTATTGTAGAATCTTGCACCATATCTTTTCCTGGTGAATTATTAATAAGGCCTGTTTTTGTTTAATGCCTGATAATAATTTCTAAAAACAGATCTACAACTTCAGCTGTAAATTCATGCCCATGAATCACTCTACTGAAAGCTCAGTTGTACAGTTAGCGGAGTGGGGGCAGGGCAGGGAACCAGCCAAACCCTCTAGCAATGAAATAACCCTAGTTTAAAACCTTCTGCCTTCTTCTGCCTTGCCATCACTACAAATGGCAGGTGGGTCAACACAAGACCCAAAAAGCAAACTGGGGCTCTGAGATGAAATTAGCAAGATCTTCACCTGACTTGCCTAAGGAGTAGCCCAGAGACTTAGGAGTCCAAAAGCAGAGCACTATGACAAACGGCTTTCTCACTTCTGACCTCAAGTCAGGATGAATCAGGCAGTTTCCCAGCTTCCATCCAGTGCCTCCCATGCCCAGCTTTCCCCTCCTGCTGTCACTAAGGAGCCCTGCCCCTCTGAGAGGCTGTACTGAGTATGCTCAACACATCTCCCCAGCATTTCCAGCAACCCTGAGAGCAAGTCACTTGTTAGCGCCTCCTTGACCCTTACAGTCCCATTTCTGATAACATAACAGGAGATGAAGACTCAGGAAGACTGACAAGTGTCAAAACCAGGGTGTGAACCTAGAGCAGTATGTTGCTCAAACTGTGGTCTTGCAATCAATCAAATGGCTTTAAGTTTGGTTTTCCTATGAAGGGAGAGATACAAAATTCTTCCTCTATGAATAAATCATGGATCTAAGATGAAGTGATCAAAAGTCCCCCTTGCAGCAATGCTTATGTCTGCACCCTCACCCTGCTCCTGTTAAGAACCATCATCTTTCTGATGAGCACACTGGCCCAACCCCAAGTGTCATAGGACTGGATTACTCACATGGAATCATTCTTGGGGTGGACATTGAGTTAGCATCTGTGGTGGCCAGATACTGTATTAAACAAGGATCCAATGGTCATCCAACCCAGATGTCACCCTTACTCACTGTTTACGGCAGGAATAAGCATGAATCAGAACTAAAATTGTGTTTAGGACATCCTGAGAGTTCATCTCTGGAAGCAAGACCTTCAGGAAGTTGTCATCAAGGAGTGAAGTCAGAGCTCACAAGGCAGAGAACCCAGTATGGGTGAAGAACCCAGTATGTGTCCCATGAGGCCACAGAGAGAAGGGAAGCTCACATAGAATGTGGTTGAAGGCAGGAAGACTCTGGACCCTTCAAAGTCTCCCAGTCCACATCAGGATAGCAATGAGATGGCGGTAGGGCCAGCAAGCAGAGGTAGATCATAATCTAGTCTGCTATTGTCACCCTCCCCAACATGATGGGAAAGGCTGAGAGGACTGGGGGGCCCCAAACTGGACACAAGTGTAGAGAAGGTAGTAAGTATCCAAGACAAGACGACAGCGGTTTAGACCTGTGTGGGTGACTGAGACAGTCAGAGCTGGTATGGGAAAACTATAGGAGGTAAATTCATCCAGTCTCAGGGATGGGCTGGACAGTGCCAGGGTCTGAGGGAGAGGGTGAGAGGAAGGTGTCAAGGATATCTCCAACTTTAGCACCACTATGTATGATCTGGCATGGGACAAAGGCCCAGATGTGGGGTTTGGGTGAAGGGAGGAGCGTGGGCACCTTTCAGGTTTCCCAGAGGAAAGTGTCACACAAGAGTCAAGTCACACAAAGTCTAGGGGTGATCTTTTCAGCAGTAGACCTCTGTGGGGAGGAATGAAGCTCCTGAGGGACCCTGTGTGCCTTTTGAAGCCATATGGGCCCTCCCCAAAGGTTCCCGAATTGTTAGAGAGCACACTCTCAGTGAAGTAGGAGTGAGATCAGAAACAGGTAATTCCATGCACTCCAGAAGAGTGAACGAAGAAAATGGAGGGGAACCATGTTCTGTGGTATTGGAAGGTCAGTATGCTGAGGGTCGGGAACGATCCTGTGGAGTGAACAATGTAGAGCCCAGGTGAATGGTCCAGACCAGACTGGACAGGCTCGAGATGCCAGTGGGAGGGAGGGAGGAGCATAGTGACCTTGGGCCTCACTTCTAATTGGTAGGATTGTGAAGGGAAGAGATGAAGGATGCGAAACATGACTGGTGAGAGGACTCAGGGCATGAAGAGATAAGTACCCACAATCCTCCAGGGCCTGCTTGTCTTTGTGCTCCCCGGGGATTTCCTAGTGATTGGGCAACTTGATAAACTGTGTTGGATGATCAGAATAGGCAGGGACTGGTGCCTGGGGAAACACTCAGACACAGGAAGGTAGAGTTGGAGTGTGGGCACCTCAGGCTCTAGATTCTCAAGCAGGATGGGTCTTAGCTGTGTCCCATGCAGCTTCCCAGAGGGTCCTCTCTTCCTCGCTGTCCCAGTAGATTATCAAGGAAGGCAATAAGCATCTTGAAGCGTCCAGAGGGACAGAAGTGTGAAGATAGAGATTACCCTTGAGGCAGGTGGGTACCAGGTGGTGGCTGAGCAACTTGTCCCACTAATATCAAAACTACATGTTATAGAGAGACAGAGAGCATCTCCTTCTAGAGCCAAAGAGGGTAAATGCATTCTATAAACATCTCCATCCTCTCCCAATCCCGGCTAGGCTACTCTAGAAATTTCTATCTGATTCCTTGTCCTCTGGATTATCCATGGCTCACCATTGCCAAGGACCTGGAACTCTCACCCTCTGTCTCCAACCTCCTCTCCCATCATGCCTCACAATCCAAATATCTGTAAGCACCTGAGGTGGCTTCACAATTCCCTCTTCTTCCTTTATTCTTTTGTCCACACGAGTCTCCTCTCTCTCTGTCTCTCTCTGTCTCTCTGTCTCTGTCTCTCTGTCTCTCTCTCACACACATACACATTATCATCATCATCATCATCATCATCATCATCATCATCATCCTAGACCCTGCTGGGACAGTGTGCCAGATGCACCTTTCACCAGCGTGACCTCAGCAGATGTTATTGATTCTTTCATGGGGCAGTAAGGATCCAGGTAAGACTCCTGACCTGTGATGTTCCTTAGTGCCCTGAGAGTCTTAAACTGTGTTCAGCACCAGGGGGCGAGAGACAGCAAACAGAAGATGAAGGGGCCTGAACTTGCTAATTACCAACTGGCTTCCAACCCATCACAGCTCCTAAGCAGACGGCTCTAAACTATGCTTTGTCATTACTGGCATCCATCCTGTGAATCCTTTGGTCTTCATGGTCACTGCCTCAGACTGTCCCTCACCTGTGCAAGCCTTTCTTAAGGGATATTCCCATGAACACAATCTTTTCCTTCCTCCTTCCCCATGAGTTGTGGCAGTACTAATACATCTGCCCCCTTGAAGCTACAAAGTCTTACTTTGGCTTCCAAAATAAGCCTTGCTCCCATGTGTTGGGGTTTGAGGCTGCCCACTTTTGATTTTCTTTATGATTTTGTATGATGGTCACATGAGTGTGTGAGTGACCAACTGTGGCTTCTCCAGCTGCCCCCATCCTCTTGCCCCTACCCAAGCACGGATCACTCTACTGATGTGGAAGGACCCTCAGAGCTGACACTCCAGGAAGAGAGAGGGGAATACTAGTATTTGGGGAGCCTGAGAAGAATGGCCCTGGATCCAGCATGGTAGCCCACAGTGCCATCGGGACAGCAGCTGCTTCAAGACAGCCTCACCTGGGCTTCTGGCAGAGGGCTCTGTCAAGGTGAAACCCAGCAGTGGCAGAATCTTAATGAGAGCCCCAACCCATCTTTCTTGGTACTACACTCTCTGCACTCAGGAAGTAAGAAGCTGGGGTCAAGCACATTCCACTCTGTAGCCCTGTCCCCTCCTAGGGGCCTCTCAGAGGGATCTAGACCCAGGGAGGAGAGCTGGCTACAAGCCCTCCCACCTACTTTCCTGAGGCAGCTCCCCATCTTGAAGATCCCAAACTTCTTGTGGATGAGAATACTCAGGGCAGGACCAGCTCCCTTCCCCTGGACTGGAATAATCCGGAGGTACCCACAGGACCAGCTCTGCTCATCAATTCTGCATCTTCCTGAAAATGTACTTTTAAATGCCTTAATTGCATTTTAGAGATAACCCTGTAAGCAAAGTGGCCGGAAGAGAAACCATGGAGAGAGCTTGGTGGTCAGGCTCTTTGTTTTAAATCAATCCAACATCTGCGCCTAATGTAGCCTTGGGCTGCTCCTCCGGAAGCATTAGCCCTATTAGTGGGGGCTGGCAGGAACACAAAATAAGATATTTATGGGCTTGGCACGTGTGCATTGCCGTGGGGACTGAGGCTGGGGTGGGGTTGTGAGGGAAATACGCAGGTCAGCATGTCTGTGAAGCTTGCTCGGATTCCGTGCTGGGCTGGGCTTGGGCTGATGACAGAGAGCAGGGGGTTACTCTGCCCTGGGCCCCACACATTGGCACATTCTCACTGCCTCTGCACAGTGGAGAAGGGCATGCTTTGCAGTCGTCCCTCCAACCACAAGCAAGGGGAGGGGACCACAGGACAGGAGTAATGGGTATGCCTCAGTGAGGACTTGAGGAATGTCGCACCACAAGCTGGAAGTCATGCTTAGAGTAAAGTGCCCAGCAAAACCATTTGACTTCTCTGCCACCCTGGGGTGTGGCCTTCATTCTCCTCTCAAAGATAGTTTCCTGCAAATGGCTATCTCTGCCAGGAGCAAGTAAGAAGGGGCAATGTCACTCTTCATTAAGTGACATGACCCAAAGGCACAGGCATATCTCTTTTCCTACCAGATAGGCTTAGTTTCGTGGATGGCTATCCGTAGCTGCCAGGAAGTAGCTAAAGATGGTAGACCATAGAAAGGTTAGGGACAAGAAGTTATGTGGTGCTTTGTTTAGATCTTACTGTGTACATGTGGCCTTCCCCATGGGGAGCTGTGGACCAGGCTGGGAGGAAATGTGTACCTAATTTCAGACCCAGCATTAGAGAGACAGTTCTATCCAACAGAAACAAAACAGCCCTGCCCCTGTGGGAATTTGTGGTGGGGGTTGTGTGCTAATTGAGTCAGGCACACAGTTGTCTAGTAAAGAGTAACTTTTGTCACTTAACAAAAGAGTCCCATCACCCCTTCTTTCTTGCTCCTGGCAGAGATAGCACTCAGTTAGTCTCCAGCTCAATCTCACCTCCTGAACTTGGCATCTGATCTTGCCCCTGTCCTCCGCTTGGTTAGGCTAGCCTTTCAACCGTTCTACCAATCCCATCATGCCCCTCCAACTCATCCTGTCTCCACAAACCTAAGCTTGCCACGTCCCAGCAATGGGTTCTCCAACGTCCTCTTCTTCCCCAAAGCTAAGCAAATCCACTCTTTCTATTTACCTTTTGTGACTCAGCCTTTGTCTGACCAAGCTCACCTCCAGTGCTCATCTTTTTTTTTTAAGACTTATTATATATATTATAAATAAGTATACTGTAGTTGTCTTCAGATGCACCAGAAGATGGCATCAGATATCATTACGGGTGATTGTTAGCCACCATGTGGTTGCTGGGATTTGAACTCAGTACCTTTGGAAGAGCAGTCGGTGCTCTTACCAGCTGAGCCATCTCTCCAGCCCCAGTGCTCATCTTTTATGTTGCACACAAATCACCACAGCCCACAGCTTAAAGCGACACACACTGGTTATCTCAAGGGCCTGCCTCCAGTCACCACTGAGCTGGGACCTCTGTGTAAGGCCTCACCAGGTTGAGGTTGGGGTACAATCGTGTTGGGTTTTAATCTCGCTTGGCCTCCAGGCCCACATGGGTTAGTGACAAGAAACATTGAGATGGAGATGAGGTCCAAAACCCCAGCTTCCCTCTACTACTAAGTTGAGCTGGCTCCCAGGTAACCATCATGTTCTGTCCCAGTAGAGCCATCCCTCTACAAACCTCCACAGAGTAACTCTGCTCAAAGGATAAACCCTAAGAGGATGGTGTCATGGCCACCACCTGCTTACCATACCTCGGTAGGCCACAGGATTCACTTAACTAGGAGACTGACGTTTTTCTTAGGTTCAAAGATATCTCACTTCCCTTGGCTTTGCCTCCCTCTTCCCACCACTAGGTCTTCTTCTCTAAGGTTGAGCTGAGTGCCCTCTACTGCCCATACATACATCAGGAGCTCATCCCCAGGCTGAGCAGATTCTCTGGGCTCTGGTGGTGTGTACTACCTACCACCTTGACTACCCTTTACTAGACAACCTGTGTGCCTGACTCAATTATTACACAACCCCACCACAGATTCCTACAGGGTTAGGGCTATTTTGTTCTGTCTGACTCTAGGAGTTGAAGGTGGGTCTGGCTTACAGTAGGCATCCATAAATAAATGTGTATAGGATGACTGCCGGTGACTTTTCTTGGGAGGTCTGAACAACAGCTGCTGTGAGCTGTGGTTCTTCTGGTTAGGCTGTTCCAGTCTCTTTCCTTTAGTAATGTACAATGAGACTGTGTTTAACCCCGCACTGTGTAAAATGGCCCATAGATCCTTGCCATTACACTACAGCTTATATGAAGGACAGAATTCCCAGCCCTGCCTCGCCCCTGAATCCTCACTGCTTTTTAATAAGATCACAGTGTGATTCACTTATATGTTGAAGTCTCAGAGGAGGCGATCCAAACCACAAGCCTTTCTGCTGGTCTTGTTTTAGGACTGTAGGGCAATGAGGACACCATCACTCTGCTCCCAGCACCCGGCCCAGCCTTGCTGTGGATTCTCTGGGCACGTTACGTAGGAACTTTTCATAAGTGTTCTCAATACAAAGCCCCTTCTCTTTCTGCTGCAGACTCTGCCCCTACCTCCAAGCTGTAGGGAAACCAGAGTGGTGCCCAGCTATGAGCTACCTATGAGTTTCAGCAAGAACTGAAATCCAATGGGTAATCTTGCTCACTGTACTGGCTGGCTTTGTATGTCAACTTGACACAAGCTAGAGTCATCACAGAGAAAGGAGCCTCCCTTGAGGAAATGCCTCCCTGAGATCCAGCTCAGTTTGTGATCAAGGGAGGAGGGCCCAGCCCATTGTGGGTGTTGCCATCCCTGGGCTGGTAGTCCTGGGTTCTATAAGAAAGCATGCTGAACAAGCCAGGAGAAGCAAGCCAGTAAGCAGCACCACCACCTCCCACGGCCTCTGCATCAGCTCCTGCCTCTGCATCAGCTCCTTATGAGAGAAGCAAAGAGAAGAAATATATTATAAAATGTTGCTAGAATTTGACTGGGAGAATATTTATCCCAGGGCAGTGTTTCTCATCTCTTTTTGGAAGGAGAAACACTGTAAAGTCCTGGGTAGCAGTATAGGCAAAACAAGCTGAGAAGCGTGTTCAGGACTGACCACCCTAAAGTGAGACTTTGATAAGTCCTTGGGCCAGCACCCTACCCAGGTCATATCTGAGACTTCTAAGACCCATGTATCATCCTAGATGCTTTAGTGAGTCCTAGACACACCTTGCACAGTGCCTCTCCAAACTCGTGGCCCAGGGCTGACACAAAATACCCAACAAATTCAACTTAAGGAAGGGATTATTTTGGCTCACAGTTTGCAGGTACAGGCCATGGTGGGAATGTGGGTGTCACCAGAACTGCTGGACTTGTGTACAGATTGTCCAGAATTCAGAGACTGGGACCAGTTTCATCCAACTCACAAGATCATTTAGCCAATTATCTCTCAAGGTATACCTACTCCTCCTAGGTGCCCTTGCCTGCACATGGGGGCACTCCGTGAGTATTTGTGTGGGAGATGTGTGAGGTGCCTGCTCAGCTGGTGAATGTGGCCTTTGGGGAATGGCATGCAGCACAGAGTTAACTGGTGGATAAAACAGTTTTGAAATCTTGCCAGGAAGTTCTCACCCAGAGCAATAAGCTGTAAGAGGCCGCCCTCCTCTGCACACTCCTCTTTGCTGCCAATGCTGATCTCCGCAGGCCAGAAGCAGAGGCAGTTGACCTGCTGGTTTTTCTGGAAGAGCCATCTCTCTCCTAGTCTGATTGAGCCAGAGAGCAGTGTCCCTGACTGCAGGATCCCTGTGGTGATAAGTGTAGGGGCAGGGGTGGGTTTGGGAGGGGCAGGTCTCTCTGGGAACAGGGCTGTGGGTCCAGTTCTCCCATGCTTAGAGTGGATCTCCCCCGAGCCCCATCTCCCTAGCAGGCCTCTTCCCAGTCTCTGCCTCCCCAGCAACCCCAGCTGGAGATACAGTCTGTCTCTGTGACAGATATTGGTCCATCGAGTGGGTTTGTTGTCGCACCGGCTCCAAAGCCTGTCGGTAGGTAAAGTCCTCAGCTTGTCTTTGAGGGGAAGGATGACTCGGGTGGGCAGCCTTCACTTTGTCCTAAATTAAGCTCCTGTAGAACTGGAAGGGGCTTCAGTGCGTGCGTCTCACCCAGGGCCCCTGTGAGGTCATCCAGACAAGCAGGCCCCCAACATCAAGGAAAGGCCCCTTCTCTCTCTCCACCCCCCCGGGGGGCAGCCTCCTAGATGCAGGGTCTCCTTAGTGACCACAGATGGGAGGCACCCTTCTTTTTCATATAACCAATATTAACAGGCATATTTTCCTTCTTTTGGAATATGGATTATAAAGGCCATTTCACAGCTTAAAAATTAAAAAAAAAAAAAAAAAGACTTGTAATCGGAGGTTCAAGAGGCTCTTGAGAAGACTTTGTTGATTCTACAAAGGGTTGATATAAACGGCTGCTAAAGTCCACGCCGCAGGAAGGAACAGTTTATACCGTGCGCCTTCCTCAAGCCTTTCTAATCTGCACACCATGGAGGAGTTTACCTTGCCACCATCTTTGTTTTGTTATTGTATTTTGGGATAAGGTCCTATGTAGACCAGACTGGTCTCCAACTTGCTATGTAGCCCAGAATGGCCTTGAACTCTTAATCCTCCTGCCTCTGTGCCCCAAGAGCCGGGATTATTGGTTCAGTACATGCCCCTACAGCCAGCTTATGCTGCACAGGGAGTGGAACCCAGGACTCACGCATGCAACTCTCCCAAGTGAGCACACCCCCTCACCTACCTTATGAGGCTTTAACAATACTGCAGAGAAGAAGCTCCCATCCCCCAAACAAAGAGCTTTAATACAGAAGAATGACCTAAGCCGCCCAGCTTCCTTCTCCTGTAGCCCTTTGTGGTAATGAAGCTCGTCAGATAAAAATGCTGCTGCCCTCCAGGAAGCCAACTGTTCTCAAAAGTCAAAGCCTCAAGTATGAAAACCCATGCACTTGCACAGCTGTCAGAACTAAAACCTGCATCCCCAGAGCCCATGGACATGCTGGTTGGATATGGTAACCCACTTGTAGTTTCAGCCTCTGAAGGTGGAGGCAGGAAATCCCCCAGAGAAAGCTGTCTATGCAGACCAGCCATGTCAACAAAGCCCTGGATTTGACTGAGAGACCCCGTCTCGAAGAATAGGAAGGGAGATTCTTATTAATGGTTCCTGACACCAGCCCAGGGTTCCACACACACATGCACGTGTGTGCACATCCATGCACACAGGTAGGAAGGCATATACATACACATCACACACATGAAAAGGAAGGTTCCTCTCCAAGTGTGGACACTAAAAGGTGCAGACTGGAATCCTGTCCTTGCTGCTTAAGACATGAGCAGACCTGGAGAAGTCACATTACCTAAATCCCAGTTTTCTTTTAATCACTGAGTTTCAGACCTCAGTTCAGTTGGGCCCTCTGCAGGACTTATCTCCCCAACCTCTGATATTAAACTTTAACAAGCTCTTTTGTTGTTGTTGTTTTGTTTTGTTTTGTTTTGTTTTTTCGAGACAGGGTTTTTCTGTGTAGCCCTGGCTGTCCTGGAACTCACTCTGTAGACCAGGCTGGCCTTGAACTCAGAAATCCGCCTGTCTCTACCTCTGCCTCTGCCTCTGCCTCTGCCTCTGCCTCTCTGCCTCTCTGCCTCTCTGCGCCTCTGCCTCTGCCTCTGCCTCTGCCTCTGCCTCTGCCTCTGCCTCCCAAGTGCTGGGATTAAAGGCATGTGTCACCACTGCCCAGCAACAAGTTTATTCTTGAGACTGGGGTGTGACTCAGTGGTGGTAGAGCACTTACTTGCCTGACATATACAGAGCCCAGTTCCCTCTCTAGAAAAGAAAAGTAGTTAAGATATTAAGCCTGTTTTTCTTTCCCCCTCCATCCATGCAGTTACTCATTCGGATCTGCTGTGCATCGGTGTGCTGCAAGAGTGAAATGGGCTGATAGCCCTAAGAAGGATCGCTAAGCTGTCAAGAGTCAGGAGAGGACAGCAATCACCATGGAACCATGAGCAGCATCCACCCACGCCATCAGAACTGGGGCTGGCAAAGGCAGTGTGACAGCATTCCAAGAAGATTCTGGAAGAAGGCGTTCCCACTCCACACCAGCTGGGCCACTGAGACAATTATCCGCACCCCAAGTTTATCCAATTACAAGGTAGGCACAATGACCTTCACTTCACCTGGTAAATGCCCACAAGACGCGAACTACCTTCTGTCATAAACACTAGATCTGTGAATGGTGCCCCCAGCCCTGCATCTAGCCAATCCCAGGGCCTGTGTTCCGAGGGCTGGACTGGAGTCGGCTTGCCCACGCTAGTGATTGTGTCTTGAAGGTGAGCAAGAGTGAGGGGAGTCAGCAAAGCTCCCTTAGACTTTGAGGGTCCATTTGGGGTCCTGGCTCCAGCCTTCCCAGGGCTCTAGTCTCTCCTTGTCTAGAGTCACAGACCCTTCTGTTTCTTCCCCAAGCTTCCCTACTCTAGTGTGAAATCAAAAGCAACATGTTCAAAGCAGCAGGCACTAGACTGAGGGCAGAGGCAAGAAGCTTCATGCTGGGAGCATCTTTTCCAGCTCTGGGGGTGAAGTGATACTGCCAGAGTCACAGAGACAGAGCATGGTGTCCAGCATTTGACCCAAATAGCCTGACCCCAAAACTTGTCTCTCTCAGTGTGGATGAAGAAAGGCCGTGTGAGGATACCAGATCCAATAACATTTCCTCTCCCAGCATCTAATCCAAGTAACAGCAGAGTGTTTCACACAGCCTCAGAGAATACACCATGCTTTCCTGAATGGCCACCCCAGCCAGCTCCTTTTCCTGTACCTGCATTCAGAAACAGGAGCTGCGCCAACCTGGTGATGTCCTGGTGGGAAGGTGTAGGAGGTAAAGCTCACAGTTTTCCGGGTCCTGAGAGACAGGCCACCCCCCAATCCCTGGTGATGACTCACTCCACCCCTCTGTCGCAGTCTGATGAACAACTTGAGCCATTAAGAAATGGAACGAATTACTAAATGGGAGACACAGGAGAAACCCAGGATAAATCATAAATGATACTTTATCTCTCACTAAACCGTATCTTTACCTAGTGAACTTGAAAAAGCAATAGACGACCATGGCAGAAGTAAAGGGGCTTAAGAGGCCCTTTTCTGAGGACCCCAGGGACGGCAGAGCACAAGAGCTAGGCTGCTTTCAGCAAGGTCTTGGAACTAATTCAGTGGCCTGAGGTGGATGCTGCAAGGCTGGGTAGACCTGAGTCTCCATTCAGAGGCTACCTCTGTGAAGCATGGTGCCTCTGGGAGTGTATCTCTATAGCTTGTAGCTACAGGTTAGTAGTTGCAGCAGTTATAGGCAGCAACACATAGCTGTGGAGTTGTTGCCTTGGTAAACCAGGTGGAGCATGTTACCTACCACTGAGCCACATCTATGTAACTGTGACATTAGCCATCACACAGCCAAGGACACTAGGACCCTTGTTCCCTAGCCTAGAAGGAGAACTTGCCCTGCTCTTGGCAGTGATAGCTTCTTGCATGTATCTGAAACTTGACCAATGGAAGGAGAAAGAAACATGGGCCTTAGCTCAATGTTTGGAAGGTCTGAGAGGGTGGAGAGTCAGGAAGTCCACATTATGGAAATGGACACAAGAGGAGGTCTCCCCCTGCTGGTCACAGCTGGGAAAGGCATATCAATAATCCTATTCCAGGTAGAGAGGGCATCAGAAGAGGAAGAGAGGTTGCCGTGCTTGTAGGCAGGCATCTGCTTGCTGCTCTGACCCAGCTGCATGATTCTGTGTGACCCTGCGTAATTCATAAGCTACGGGTCAGGAAGTTCCAAACAAACAGTAGTGTTATTCTGGAACTGGGAGTAGGGGGAGGGGTGTTGGAGAGGAAGGGAGGGATTTCCTAAGAAAAGTTTACAAATTGTGCAAATGTTCAGAAGTAGTGTCACCAATATCTTTCCAGCCTCCAAGGCACCAGCTGTGGGCCAAGACAGAGAGTGGGGAGAGGAGAGGGGGAGGTGAGGGGCAGACTCTTACATCATTCAGCAAGTGACACTCCTAGTAGGGTGGTCAAGTATGAGTGGCACCCATAGCCTCTACACCAAACAAGAACCCTGAGCTCATTTGACAGATGAGGAAATGGAGTCTCGGGGAGTGATCAGTGGAAGCAAGTTCTGAGTCAGGATTTTAACCAGAGTCTAAAGAGTACGCTTTATTCACATCACCTAGCTACCTCTGAGTCTGGGCCCATTGTGTGTGAGGGGTGGGGTCCTGGTATCTTACCTGAAGCCAAACTGGGCTTTGGTGGTGCCCCCACAGTCTTGCTACACTGCCTTGGCTTCTCTGACGTTCAAATGGGGAGCAAGGTCAGATTTTTCCACATTCTCAGTATTCCGGCTCATCTTGTGCATTTGTATTCTGGGATTTGATCTCTCCTCACCCCTGCCTCTTGCTTAACTGTTCCCTAGATGAAATTTTAGTCTTAGCCAAAAGGGCACAGCTCCTAGTGAAGCCAGAAGTCAGAGCCTCCTCCCTTGCAGCCTCAGTGCGTTCCTTCACAGACAGCTTGCTGCCAACACCGCCCTGGCCTGTCAGCAGAGCTCACTGGGACTCCACAAGCCACCCAAAGTGACACTGATCTTCACAGCTTTTCTGCATGCTCCCTTGTTCCCTTCCCTGCATGCATTAGAAAGTTAGCAGGAGAACAAGAAGACTTAAGAAAC
>JADRCC010527090.1:5403-51098 GCA_019843855.1 Hylomyscus alleni
TCTCGGTCTGATTGGTCTTTGGATTAGAGAGCTACTCCAGTGTCTTCCCAGCATTCTCTCGCCTGGAGTCTTAAATTTAACTGAAATCAAGTTAACCTTGTTCATGCTGTCACGATGCCAACATGGATCCATTGAATAGAACAACCCCTTTCTCCAGCTATGAATTTTTAGCGTTTGTGTGACCTTTCTTTGGTGGCACCTCCCCAACACACACACACACACACACACACACACACACACACATTCTTGCTGCATTTAACCTGTCTGCAATACAGGTTTGGGAATCAGCTGAGCATATCAGAATAGAGAATAAGAAGTATGTGGTATTAACAACTTTGGGCCCTTCTGCCAGTGAAGACCCTCAAATCGTGCACGTCCGTCACGACCCCACCAACCTGGGAGTGGCTCCCTCTCCACCCTGCTTACTTGTGCTAAAGTATGGGAAGCTGAAAGCAGCTCGGTTACAAGATTGCTTATGGGCATCCGTGTAATTTCCAGAAGTCACACCACTGACATGTGCATACAAAGAAAAACACAGTGTGGCGGCCCTTGAATTACAGAGAAGGGATGTGTCAAATAATAGCCATATATGGTACTGCTTATAGGGAGACTCTTCATGTAGACAAATTAGCTATATGCACTGTGGGTGTGTGTCTGTTAATGCAAGCCACGTGAACGTATTTGGAAGCCTTGATAATAGTCTGTTGGGTTAAGTAGCATTCTTTCTGTGGTTATCCCCAATGCCTCCGAGGGACTGACTGCCCTGATCTCTTCTTTTGGTCTCAGTTGAACTACAATGATTCTCTGGCTGGCCCAACTAGCCTGGGCTCCGCCAGAGTTTGTTGCACTTGGTGGTGAGTATAATGGTTGTCTATAAGCTGCTCCAGTCAGTAGGAAGGAGTGAGTGCACTCAGTTTTGCTGACACCTGCCACTGACCAATGGCAATGCACAGTTGTGGATTTGACCTCTCTGAACCTGGCCCCTTTCCTTATCTCAACACTATAGGGTGAACATCGGTAGTATGAAATCCAGAGTGCTCTGTGTGTGTGTGTGTGTGTGTGTGTGTGTGAGAGAGAGAGAGAGAGAGAGAGAGAGAGAGAGAGAGAGAAGAGAAGAGAAGAGGAGAGGAGAGAGAGAGAGAGAGAGGAGAGAGAGACATCATTATGATACCAATGTGGAAAGTTCCACACCTGACCTCACGTGATGGGTCACAGTCAAAATACAAACATACTAAAATATTGTGTAAATTGTTTCCATTATATATCTGAGGCCCATGTGAAACATAATTGAATTTCACAGTCAGACATGGGTCCTGTCCCCTAGAGACTTCATGATGTTTATGCAGATCTTCCAAAACCTGAAAATACCCACAATCGGCATCCCTTCTGGTCTGTTTCAGAAAATGATGCTTAGCGTGGCTGTGCTTGATCCTCCAACTGATTCCCTTCAGGTGGGGTACCTGCTAGAATCCTTCCCTTTGTTCTTTTGTTCTTCTGGTAATTTTCATTAGCACTGTGTCTGACACAAATTGTTCACTAAGTGGATACTGTTGTTTAATTCAGTAGATATATAAAAAAAGTTATTTCGGCCAGTTTCTAAGAGAGAATTTTTTTTAATAAGAAAAAAGGAGCCTTCAAAGCACACAAGGACCTATTTAACAGAAAATCTAGGCTAAGTGTGGTTACTACCGGAGTCCCAGATTTAACTCTTGATGGTTCAGAAGGAAAAGAACAGTGACCTGTCTGTCATCCATTGTCTGATGGAAGGACCTGTGTTAGTGAACCAGGAGAAACAACTCTTTTAATTTCTAGATGGTTTTGCCCACACAGCACAGTTGACAGTGTCTTTCATGTTACAGTAAACTGTAGCAATCTTTTTTCTTTTCTCAGCAGGAACTTACAACTGAACACTGGGCACACTGGTCCATGCCATAGTCTAAGGTGTTCGGGGCTAAGACAGGAGGGTCATTTGAGTTTGACATTCAGAGCCAGCTGAGTAGTGTACACAGGTGAACTAGATACCATGCCAAGGACTTGGCATAACTACACTTTAAGCTAGTCTGTATTTCTCCTGCCTGGAGGAACAGTGTGTGTGTGGGGGGGAGGAGAACAGTCAAAGGTGACTAGCTTGAACAGCCCTGCTTCCTGAAGGCTTCAGAAATGTAGGTTCCTAATGGCCAGTGAGGGATGGCTGTGTGCAGTGGCATGGTAACTGTGACTCACGCAGGTGATTTGCTTTAACCAGTGTGTCATTAGTATGCAGAGCTGCAAGGACAGGGTTTGTGAAACATTTGCATTTCAGATATATCCAAATGTGCAGCAAAGACGTCGGCTCAGGGGACTTACAGAACACAGACAGAGATGTGTAGTGGCTCTTTGGTATGTGTTAGGTCCTGGGTTTGAACTCAGCTCATTAGGAAGACAGAGTGGTGAGCATTTTCTGTTTCTCATTTGTAGTAGCAAACCATATATTGGGAAGATTCACGGCCAGAGTCTTACAACCTTGTCACTGCCTTTCACAATTGCCATGTAGATAACTGTAAGATAGGAAGCTTGTGTGGCTGTAAGTAGCAAAGCTGGGGCTCTGGACTGCCATAGAAGCCACCGCAGACCAGGTAGCTTATCAACAACAGGAATGGAGATAGTCCAAGATGAAGAGCTTGTCTGATGAACCCATCCTTCTGACTCATAAATGACCCTCTTCTTCCTGGAGCCTCAAATGCAGAAGGAGCGAGAGATCCCCACGGGGCCTCATCTGTAGACACCATTTCATCGGGCCTCAGGGTTCACTCTATGGATCTAAGACTGGAGCACAGTCTACGTCTGTATTAAGAACCAGGGTCGTGTGCCTACCCTATGCCTTATGCCCCTGCTGGAGGGACCTGGACCCCAGGAACAGCAACGGATGGGATGCTTCTCTAGACAGAGAGGTCAGCAGAACTCACAAAGGTGCAGCCAGACAGACAGCGGCAGACTACAGCTGCCTTCGGTTATGTGCAAAAGAAATAACTACATCCAGAATTTGAACAAAATCCAATCACTCTGATAAAAACAAAAGCAGAAAACCTCTAGACATAGAAGATTCTGTCTGACTGGAGGCAGGAACCTAGACTCATGCTGGGTGTCTGAGCAGCGAGGCACCTTCCCAGCTCCACCAGGGATCCTTACCCTGCAGTCATCCTACCTAGGGAGCAAGTCTCCTCCCCTCATTAGTGTCCTCAGGCTCCTGTCCTCTCTGTATGGTGACATGAAGAAACCACCAGTCCTCTTCTTGTAAAATCCAGTCATCTGGACAGAAAAGATCGCTTCCTGCAGAGTTCCAGGGTCCCCACCCCCATCCCATCCCTTCCTCAGTGCCAGGAAACTTAGTAAACACCACTTGGATTCCTTGATATCCTCCTCAAGGCAGGCAACAAAAGCTGGCTCAGCACTCTTCCTTTTAACCCTTTCTTGACATTAGTATTAATAGGAAATTCTCCAGGGGGCAGCATCCCAGCAGTCTGACCTTTCACGTCTTAAAACTGGTAAAAGTTTTATTCTCATTATCAATGAAGGGAGAGCGTGGTGAGCACGGCGGCACACGCCCTCAGGATGCACACACACTGGTTTGGTGGACTCGGCTGTTACTGTTTATCAGTCTTGATAATGTAGTTCCTTCCTTCCTTCTGCTCACCAGTAAGGAAGCTGGCTCTTTCTGCCCCTGATTCTCCACTACGCTTTTGTTCCCAGGGCCATTCGGTTTCCTAAGGAAGGTTCCTTGGGGAGATAACTTAGGTCTCGCTTCTTGCAAAACTGGAATTTTGTGTGCAGGTATTTTATCGGGGAATCCTTTGGGACTGACACATCCTAACAGGATTAAATTGATGTCACAGGGAAATTGGTGGCTGGAATGGCCATAGCCAGAGAGCAGAATCTTAGGTGATGAGGTCCCCTTTAGTCAGGTAAGTTTCTAAGGAGGGATGATCTCTCAGACACCACCACGGGCAGCCGTAGGATTGAGGGCCTTTGTGTCAGAGCAGGAGACCTGGGTATCCACTGTCGTCACTTTCTGTCCAGGACTCTCTCCCTGATGTCTATAGTCCTGGAAAATTTTTGTTACTGTTTTTGTCTGTTTAGTTGTTGTTGTTTGTTTGTTTTGTTTTTGCTTTTTGTTGGTTTTGCTATCACCACCTTGATGGATATTTGACTACAAATACCTGCTGAGTTCTTTTGCTCGGAGTTGTGTTACAGAGTGGAGGTTGATTATGAACAGCAGATCAATGAGCACAATGAGGAAGGTCCAGGTTCAGTTTCTTCCTTACCCTGATGAGCTTGTTACCACCCTCACAGTGGCTTTAGTAACATCTCTTTAGATGTGCCAATTCTTGCCTTTTCTTGCCTTTTGTATAATTTTCTTACAGAGCTATTGGTCCACAGTAAATGATTTCTTATTCACAGTATACGATCTGGTAAGTTCTAACACATGTCCACCTCTGAGCCCTCCTAGTGCGAAGGCTCCTACATCCCTGTCATGCCCTTTGGAAATCCTTTCCTTTATACTCCTCATGCCTGTCTTCCCAAGCCACCTTTGATCTGTCTTCTTTCACTATATCAGTTTGTATTTCCTGAGGGTTTAAAAAACAAAAAAGAGACCATACAGTAGTTACCATTGGTGTCAGAGATGTGAGGGAGTATGTGTGGGGTGGTAGACTGGCACTTAGTAGGCATATTACAATCTGATCGGATTATTTGTAGTCTTTAACTACTACAAAGAAAGGGAGTATGGACATCTTATGCACACGCTGTGATGTAGAAAGCGTCTCTCATTTCTCTCAGATGCTGGGGAGTGTGATGGCTATGCTACGAGGCTGGTTCAACTTTATAAGAATTTTCCAAATTTTCTAAAGCAGTAGCACTTTTGCATACTAACCAGAGGTCTGTGGTAACATTTATTCCCCATCCACATCACCTCAGTGTGTTGGTTCCTTAACATGCTGGCCAATTGGGTGACCATGTAGTAGCATCTCACTGTGGCCTCACTTTGCCTATCCTTGCTCAAGGTCACTCTGGTTTTTTTTTTTCCTCCTATATTTTCTGAAACACTTTAATGCTTCAGCTCTTATATTTAGCTCTGTGACCCACTTTTCAGTTAATTTTGATTTGTGATGTACACTAAGGGTTCACTTTTTTTTTATGGACACAGATACATGTTGTTCCAGACTACTTGTTTAAAAGACCTTTCTCTATTTATTGAAGCTGTATTTAAAATAAATGGACTGTGCATGGACCCATTTCTTGACTATTTTCTGTTGCATGGATCTGTATATTTATCTTCACAGGACACCAAACTTCATCGATTAGTATGACTTTATAATAAGTTGTATTATAGGTAACATAAAATCCTTCAACCTTTTTTTTTTCAATATTTTTTGACTTGTTGAGGTCCTTTACAGTTCTTCATTAGTTTTAAATTAGCTTGTTGGTCTGGCATCTAGTTTACTGCTGACTAGAGGTGATGAGCAGATCTAATCCCAAGGATAACATTCTGTCATTAGACTTAGCTGTATATATTTCATTGCTGCCCATTGTAAGTCACTTGAAGTTTCCTTCCATTCTTGATTACTCTGATTTTGTATTGAGTTTTGTCAAAAGATTTTTTTTCATTTTTTGAAATGATCTTATGGTTTTGTGATTTAGTCTGCAGACATAATTTCAGTAATATGAAGAATATTTTGTTTTCTTTCTTTCTTTCTTTCTTTTCTTTTTTTTTTTTTTTTTTTTTTTTTTTGGTTTTTTGAGACAGGGTTTCTCTGTTTAGCCCTGGCTGTCCTGGAACTCACTCTGTAGAGCAGGCTGGCCTCAAACTCAGAAATCCGCCTGCCTCTGTCTCCCAAGTGCTGGGATTAAAGGCGTGCACCACCACTGCCTGGCATAAAGAATATTTTCAACTGAAATATACCAACTGGCTTCTCTTGTCCTAAGTGACATAATTCCTACAGGTATTTATAACGCAATGCCGTCAGTAGAGGAGACCCGGGTTCCGTTTTCTCCTTTAGATCCCAGGGTCAGCACCCTGCCCTTTGTCTCAGCCACCAGCTGGCTTCTCCAGAGTCTTTAGGCTAGTCTCCTTCCCTTCCTGTTGTGATCTGAGGAAAACCTCCCAGAAGACCACCTTTGGCCTTGGTGCTTTTCTTTTTCCAGAGTCCATCTCTCACCCTTCCGTTCCCCCACATAAGGCCCATCTGCTCAGTGAACAGATATTAATGTCTCCCACAGACCTGAATGTGACACTCGGCCATCTCTTAGGGGATGGCCTCTTGTTAGATATGGATGGATTGTGGGTATCCCGTTGATACAGTGGCACCTGGGCCTAATCTGAGCACATCCCCCCCGCCCCGTATCTATGCTTTCCCACTTGGCGACATGTATGTTTCATTTTTCCTTCCTCTTCTTATAGTTCGTATTTCTCATGAGACTGTAAGCACCAGAGGAAGTGGAGTCAGAATGCAGGGGGCGGGGCCGGGGGCGGGGCACAATGATGGATGGAACCAGCACGCCCTCCCAAAAATGTGTGGGGTGAATGAGTAGATAAATATAACTTATCCAATTTCCCCAAATACATATTTCTTATCGGTTAAGAGCAAAGGCCTTGGATGCGAGCGGAGGGTAGCTTCTCACTTCTGCTTTCCTGAAACTCCTGTACACCTCAGATTGGTTCTGGATCTGGGCTTTTCATTTGTGAGCCATTAGTATTTAGGAAACCTTATACCTGGTATCTTGATTTTAAAGATATTTCTAAATATCTAGAATGTTCTAGAAACAGAATAGGTCAACATAAGGAATCGTATGGCTTTGAGATACTTTTTCAATTTCTGAGTAGTCATGGTTACTGACACTTTTCTCTCTCGACCATTTCCAAGGGGAATCCAAATATTCTTTGGGTGTGGGGGTAAGGGGAGAAGAAAAGGAGTCTGCATTGGCACAGGCGCTCCCTTCACTCCGATACCAGCTGAACCTAATAGCCCTTGTTTTGAATTTCATAACTCTAGACGAGTTAAACTTGAACACATATCTCCAAACAATGGCGCCTCTGTTTCCCACCCAAAGGCAGGGATTGTGTCGAGCATTTTAACTGGTTATCAGGCCTCAGGCTGCCGGTTTAAAGAGTGAACTTTGGCAGGAGGGACTTGGCTCTCAACCCTGTTTTGCAGCTGGCTAGAATGTGAATAGATTCCCTGAAAGAGAGGCATATCTTCCCCAAGGAGGAGAGAAATAAGAACCCCTCAGCCTCCTAAGCCCTTCTCCTCTCTGCCTGCCCCATTTACCCTTTCAGAAAACATCAAGTGTCAGAGACACCTTTAAATACTCATAGACACAGAAAAGAAACCCGATTGATATCCCCCTAACCCCATGCCCCGGTAATCCTAACACACTGAGATATGTTCTTTGTCACCACGCTATATCTTAATATTGATCCCCCCCCAACTTCTCCCACTATAAGGGACTGGGAGTCTAGCACAAACCTTTTGTGCTTTGTGTAAGTCAGCTATCTATCTTTAGCTATTATTTGGATTCAGACATGTGCAGTCCACTGTGTATAGGTGGCCCCATGTCACCAACACAAGGCCTGCTTCTGATTCTCTCCCAAGGACTTCTGGGTAGCCCCTTACCACATCTCTACAGAGGTTGCTTCTTTCTGTGTCTGCCCCGACCTCTTGTCACCCCGGAGCATGCCAACTTGACCAAAGTGAGTTTCCCTGTGATAAAAGCTCTCCAAGCCTTAGCACTCCTCAGAACTGCTAACATCCCACTAGGCAGGAGGGACATCCAAGGTAAGAGGGAAGCCTTGACTGAGGCTGATGATCGCAAACAACAATCCGTTCCCGAATGTTCCTTATGCAATGTCACCTCCCCTTCAAAGGAGCAGCCTGCCTTCCCCCGAGCTCCACCTCTTCCTTCTACAGCAGGTAGGTGTCCCACATCCTGCTTGCTTCTCTCCCTTGCCTGCACTACCTTTGCACTCAGCTTATAACACGGTAGTGAATAAATCATTTCGTTTGTTGCTTTGCTTGCCTGAGTGCCCAAAGACTGAAAGGGCCCATCCAAATTCGTAATCTATTTGGCTTCTGATTGGATTAACACACAGTAGGTGTCTTTATTCATGTTTGCAAGTAGTGCCAGATGGTAGCATTTATGACTAGCTGGTCTAGGGACTTCATTCCCTTGAGTATTGGATTCAGACTGTGTTCCAGAAATCATAGCTCTGGAAAAAAATAATGGTTATCAAAAATTTGGACAGCGTTCTTGCAGCTAATTTGCAACAACAAAGAATAAGAATTGTGGCATCTGGAGAGATGGCTCAGTGGTTAAGAGCACTGGTTGCTCTTCTAGAGGACCTGGGTTTGATTCCCAGCATGCACATAGCAGCTCATAACTGTATCTCCTGTTCCAAGCGTCCTGACACCCTCACACAAACATACATGCAAGCAAAACACCAATGTATGTAAAATAAGAATAAATAAATTATTTTTGTAAAAAAGAATAACAGTTGTATATCTTACGAAAAGAAAAAACTCTTAAAATTAAGCGGAAAAGACATTTCTAAACTCAATGTAGTTCTTCCCATCTGTAATCCAAGCATTTCGGAGGTGGACATAGGGAGGATGTAGGAGTCCTTGGCTAGCCTGGGCTACTTAGCAAAATGTTGTTTCATAAGACCAAAAACTTTACATTTATTTTTTTTCTAAGAAAGCTTCCTCTACTCTGGCTCTTGACTCTATTTTTCTGTCTTTACTTCTTTCTGATCTAACTTTTAGAATATTTACGTTGGTGGGGTTAAGATAAACTTTAATATTACAGGCACTTTCATTTCTCGGGGTGCTACTAATTTTATGATTTAACATCTCTTATTCCTTGGGAAGAGATGGGCAAGAGGGAGTCTGGCTCTCAGGCTTGGTAACTGAGAAGCTTTCTCTCTCGGAAAGATACTCACTTATTTGGTAGCTCTTCCACCTGCCCCTGGCTCCCCTTTTCTCCCTCCCTCCCTCCCTCTCTCCCTCCCTCCCTCCCTCCCTCTCCTCAGTTATGTTTGATTTACCTGATTTTTTACATGTGAGGAGTAGGGCTGGAGCAGCAGCTAGCCTGTGACTCGAGCAGAAAGTGGCCTCATTAACATACAGGATTTACCTTCTGAGGTCAGGACAGTTTCAGGCCTCGTGCTTTCCTGACTCTGACTTTTCAACCCTCTTCTGCTTTTCTGTGGCCCGGTGAACCAAACTCAGATAAGGGTCTGGCGGCTGTGCCTGCCTATTGGTTCCTAAAGAGAATACTAAGTATCATTTGACCCTGCAAATAGAAGTTAGCTTCAGAGCGAGCAGTTTGGTGGCCAGCGCATTCACATTGCTGGCCTTGAGGGTGGAAAATATGTCGATTCAAGACTTCCAAAGAACTTTGGCTCAAGTATTGAGTCAAGCCAAACGATGTGCTGAATGAAATAAAGTTGCTAACATTAAAAAATTACAATCTCATTCAATCTTTAAAACAACTTTGAAGGCAATTGTCAAATTTTGCGGATTAAAAACTAATCAAAGCAAAACAAAAAACCAGCCAACCAAACAAGAAACAAACAAACAAACACAAACAAGGTATCCAGAAGGTAAGTAATTTCATCCGAAGCCATCAAATCACTAAGTGGCAAAGTTGTGGTGCAGATCTCTGTGCTGCCCAATCCTATATCCCTTCAAGGAAATCAAGTATCCCTTCAAGTATTGCTTAACACAGTGTTGACAATCTGTGGTCGGACAGGAAGCAGAGAGAAGGATGCCTCAGTCCATTAGTAATGTCTGCTACAGGGGTCAGGAGTCAGAAGGGAACCACGTGGACAGACATCACCCATCACCTCCTGATACTTGATTTTTTTTTTTAAATCCACATAGAGAATAGAAGAAAAGCAAAAGGTCCATCCTTGATCTATGAGGTTTAGCTCTCTTATCTTTTGCGGGGGGGGGGAATGGGGGTGGGGGGTAGGGGGTTCTCGTTTAGTTCCTTGATGAATGGAAAGTTCATGATTCTGTCATCTGAGAGCACATAACCTTAAGTAAAGCGGAACCCAGGGTTTCATTGCCAAGTCACTCCTGCCTGGCAGTAGCTATAAAATAGCTTGCAATTGATTTCCCATTAGCATTCCCGGCGGTAATGACTCATCGACGTCATGGGCGCACAGAGGACGCCATCATAGGCTTGCTGCTAAGCCCTAAACTATGGCAGAACAGCCGTGAAACTCTACGAGTGTATCAAAACCGTATACATGTAATTATATACATTTAAATGTAACCTGAGAGGTGGTGCTTAGTCTGAACCCAGGGATCATTCTGCTTAGCCAGTTCCCCACCTCTGAGTTATATCTGTGTATTCGTATATCAAGTCTCTTTTGCTCTGTAAGGTATCTTAGGAAGGCTTTTTCCTGTATCGCAGACATGTTGTCCTGTCAGGGCACACCTTTTTAATTTATCAGGATGAATGTTTCTTATAGAATTTTGTAGCAAACTGTTTCCTATTTCATTCAACATGGATTGAGAGTAGTTCCTTTTTTTTTCTTAAGGAAATTTCTACTATCCAGGTAGCGGGGTGGGGGGATGAGGGGGAAGATACAATTTTATTCATCTCTAGTAAAACAGATGTCAGCATCAGTTTCTTTGACTCTTTACCCAGTTTTGATGGATTCCCCATCACTCTCTTGTTACATTTTTTAAAGTAACATTCGGGGTTAAAGGAGATCACTGGGCCTGACTGACAGATGATCCAGACCCTGCAGGCCCAGTGGTTAAAGGAGATCGTTGGGCCTGACAGATGATTCAGACCCTGCAGGCCCAGTAGAGCCCAGCTGTGCTGCTTCCTAGTTTGTGGAACTTGAACAAGTTGCTTCTTCTCATGGAATCTTGATCTTTTTTCACGTCTTAAACATGTATGGAAACTTCCTTCAATATCCTTTTAAGAGAGAGTCAGGTAATGTATTTGCCCAGGAGCTATAAACCTGGTTTTCAATCCCCAGGACCATAAAAATGACCGAATAAGTAAGCAAAGAAAAAGTGGATTAGAGTCATGTAGCGTCAACAAATATTAATACCTTTTCTTTCTGTTTTTAATTTTTTTTAACACTTTAAAAAATACTTTTGTGGGGCTGGAGAAATGGCTCATTGTTTAAGAGCACTGGCTGTTCTTCCAGAGGACCTGGGTTCAGCTCCCAGCACCCACATGGCAGCTCATAACTGTCTGTAACTCTAGTTCCAGGGCATCTGATGCCCCTAACAGACAGGCATGCAGGCAAAACACCTATGATTATGAAAAAAAATTATTAAAAATGCTTTTGTGTTGGAGAGAGGGGTCAAAGGTTAAGAACCTGTGTTGCTTTTGAAGCAGGCCTTAGTTCAGTTCCGAGCATCCGTGTTATTTGACTTGCAACCTCCTGGAACTCCCATGCCAGGTGATCCGATGCCCTCTTCTGTGCTCTGTGAGTGCTTGCACGAGTGCAAAACACACATCAAATTAATTAATTAATTAGACTTCTATATTTTTTCCTTTTTCTTTCATTTAAAAAAGGTTTTAACTGGGAAGATGCAATTGCTCATACCAGGATTAAGGAAGTAGTTAAAAGTATTTATAACTGAAATGTCCTGACTGGAGTTCAGATCCCTAGACCTCATATAAAGGTCAGGTAAGCATGGAGCCCTGCTTGTAATTCCAGCCCAGGAAATTAGAGACTGGAGTGCCAGAACAAGATGGCTGGTGAGAAATGGGAAATCGGTGAGCTCCGGACTTGAGTTACTAAGATGGAAGAGCCATCAAAGATGATTTCCAACATATACCATCTTGTGCATGTACTCCCCAGCTCCTGGGTGCCCACACCCGAAAACTGGAGAAGAAAAAAAAATTGCTTAGATTGTACAACGTGATCTTTTGTGTATTGTATCAAGTAAATTAATGTGTATCATCTGATATTTCATTTTACATCCTTCCTGTCTTCCTTCTTCCCCTTTTTTTTTGAAACAACATCTTGTTATGTATCTTAGTCTGACCTTGAATTCCTGATCCCCTGCCTCAGCTTTGGAGCAGTGAAATTACGTATGCGTATCACTAGGCCTGGCTGTAAGGCTCTACTTTATTTATTTATTTTAATTTTTTTGTTTTTTCGAGACAGGGTTTCTCTGTGTAGCCCTGGCTGTCCTGGAACTCACTCTGTAGACCAGGCTGGCCTCGAACTCAGAAATCCTCCTGCCTCTGCCTCCCAAGTGTTGGGATTAAAGTCGTGTGCCACCACTGCCTGGCTATGACTCTACTTAAATACTAATGAAACCCAAATTCTCAGACCCATTACAAACAATATTGAATAAATTAAAGTGAAACTTTAGAGAAACACACTGAGACATAAAATAAGGTCTGGTGAGAAGGTGGGTAGGTGGTGCTGTGGGCCAGATTTCCCCTCAGCTGCTATACTGAGTAGTGTGTGAAGTTATTTATTTTCTGTGATTTTCCTTTTGAAGATTAAAAAAAAAAAATGCCTAAGCATGAGCTACATTTGAATTAAAATAGTGGATTTGATTTTGGGATAAGGAAAAACATTTTTAGGCATGATAGCAGATTCATTCATTGAATGACTATGATGCCCGCACTCATTTATTTAAATGTAGTTAAAGATACACAGTGCTGACTATAAATCACTCCCCTAAGAGAACTGTGTGTTCTCTCCGAAGATGGCAGAGCTTCTGGGTCTCTTCACAGAGGCCCCATCCAATGGTGTCTGTGTGCTTCGGGATTTGTTATGAATGAGCTCCTGGTTGTGCAACCCTGGCCAGTCATTGATGTCTGTTTGGCCCACTTGTATAACACAGAGCGATGACTCCCCTCAGTCAGCTTTGGCTGCAAGAAAGGGTAGACACCAAAGACAGTTTGATAGTTGCACAAACGTGTGGAGCTCGGCATATTTTCAAGTTAACTCTTTTAGAGATCGAATTTTTATTATACATTAATGTGTATGTGTGTATATCTGTGTGTGTACATATGCACCTGAGTGCTAGTGCCCAGAAACCCCGAGGTATTGGATCTCCCAGAGTTAGAGTTACAGATGGTTGTGTGCTGCCTGATAAAGTCGCTGGGGATCAAACTTAAGTCCTCTGCAAGAGCAGAAATCACTCTACTGCTGAGCCATCCATTCATTCACCCCAAGCTCTAAAATATTGACAGTAATGTTTATTTATAGACTGAGAAATATACCAGAACTCTCAGATAACAGAATGCTTCAATCTTTGACATCCTTCATAAAAATATATTGGCCAATATTTAATGAGTGCCTGCTATGTGGCAGGTTCTAGGCTCTGGGGGAAGGCAGTGACCAAAACAGACAAATATTCCTCCTCTTTTAGTATTAGGGTGGAGAAGGCCTCATTGAGGAGGAGTTTGATCTGAAATGTTCAGGAGGGATACAGTATGCTATGGGAAGGTCCTGTGAATAGCCAGCACAAAGGCCCTGAGATCAGAGGAGCCCTGGCATGATGTGTCTGGAGCCAAGGTAGTGAATAGCAGAGAATGGTCAGAGTGACTTTTGTCTTAGGTGAGTGGCTGAGACAGACATGGCTTCTTGCCTAGAGGCACAGGTTTAGAGTAGGGTCCCTGTGGCCTGTGTATTTATGATGACCCCTTGAGAGAAAGGACTGGAGAAGGACTCTTTCCTGCTTTGCTAAATACAACTTTAGCGTAGTCAGTTGAACCTTTAACGAAGTATATAAAGAACATGTGCATTCAAAAGAAAACGCAGTGGTTCCTGCTGATCGGGCTCAAACCCATTTCTCATCATGAATTTATTTATTCAACAAGTTCTCATTGACCACACACTATTTATTAGGCTTTATGTGAACCTCAAGGCACATGACACACAGACATGTCTCCCTTCTAAACATTTCAGATCAAACTCCTCCTCATGCAAAGGTTTAAGATAAGTTTGGTTGACAGTAGGAATTCCTTAGAATTCATTGTTTTTATTTTAACTAAACATCGCCTGTCCTTAAAATTAAGATTTACCATTTCTGAAAGCAAAGCTCCCATGAAACAACCTAACATCCTCTCTTTTGCTCTTTAGGGTTCATCACTTAAGGCTCCATACCCTATAGGCACAATAGCTTTCTGATTACTGCAGGTCATGCCTTCCTCATCCATGAAGGGCAGAAACACAGCCATGGCTCTGTAAAGTGTGTCAGATGCCATGCCCAGCCCAGTGTGGAAGGCATATAGATTACAGGGAGGTAGTCCTTGTCTTCCATGAAGCTTAGGGAGAGGTCGCATGATTTCTACCCACTACAGCTTCAACAGAGGCTTTCTAGAGATTGAATAAAGTGGGCAGGTCATAGGGAGACACTGCAGTGGTTTGGATGAGAATGCTCCTCATGGGCTCATATATTTGAATGCTTGGTTCCCAGTTAATGGAACAGTTTAGGAAGGATTAGAATGCGTGACCTCCTTGGAGGAGGTGTGGTTTCCTTGGTGGGGGTGTGACTTCCTTGGTGGGGGTGTGGCTTCCTTGGAGGAGGTGTGGCTTCCTTGGTGGGGGTGTGGCTTCCTTGGAGGGGGTGTGGCTTCCTTGGAGGAGGTGTGTCACTAGGCGTAGGCTTTGAGGTTTCCAAGTGTGTCAGGTCCAGTAGATAAGGTTGTAGCTCTTAGCTACTGTTCCAGCACCATGCATGGCCAACTTCCACCACATTCCCCACCATAATTGTCATGGACTCTCTGAAACTGCAAGCAAGCCCCCAATTAAATTCTTTCCTTTGTGAGTTGCCTTGGTCATGGTATCCCTTCACAGAACTAAGACACTGTTCCAACTGAGAAGATCCTAGAGGGAAAAGTTCTACTATGACAGCTGTAGATCTCCATGGACCAAACATTAAGTCATTTGTCACAGTATACAGGACCAGTTTCAGTCAGTTATTTAGGCACTAGACAGGACTCACCTCACATCTGGTTTTCAAAGATGCAAATGTTAGAAATTGTATGAGTCTGAAGGCGAACCAAAACCAAGGCTGTGGAAAAGTTTCAGTTCCCAGGGGGAAAAGCACATACAAGAAACATATTAGGAGAGCAATGGGAATTCTTTTTATTGATTTTCCATATACTATATTTATGTTTTAATTTTGTGTGTGGGCGCACATGCACGTATGTGCCACAGCAGCTGTGTAAAGGTCAGAGGACAACCTGGCAGCAGTTGGCTCTCTGCATCTACTTGTGAACTTGGGTAGATAGGCGTGGCAGCAAATGTCTTTTCCAAGTGAGCCACATTGATGGTCCTGTTTTGTTTTAGAAAGACAGATTCTCACTCCATAGCTCAGGCTGTCCTGGGACTTACTATGTAGCCCAGGCTGGCCTCCAAAGGACAGCAATTTTTCAGCTTTGGCCCCCCCACGCTGAGTTTACAGATATGTATCCAGCATGCCTGGCTAGGAAAACTAGTTTTTAAATATTCTTTCTTTGAGACATAGTCTTATGTTGCCCAGGCTAACCTTGGGACTCAGACTCGCCATGTGGTCAAGGGTGGCTTGAACTACTGATCTGCACGCCTCTGCTCCCCAATTGCTGAGGTCATATGGTTATACAACTTGATTTGTTAATATTCTAAAAATATGAAGGGGTCCTGCCCATAATTGCTAGGGCAAACTCGCCTTTGGAGAATCAATTTTAAACAGCACAGGTTTTGTAAAACTTATTTTGAGGCAGAATGTATATTCTATACTTTACTATATTCAGTATGCAATTCTGTTACCTTTAAGTCTCTGTGTCAAAATACCTGAGACAATCAACTTGTAAGGCAAAATTTGTTTTGTCTAAGAGTTTTGGAGGTTTCAGTGCATGGTTTCTTGATCCTGTTGCTGTTGGTGGTCAGTTGGTGCACTCCTTCGTGGCAGGAGCGTAACCAGAGAAGTCGTTCACTGTAGTGAGGGGCGAGCAGAGGGGAAAAGGAGGGTCCAGGCTACCAATATCTCTGTGAGTGTCTACTCACAGTGACCTGACTCCTTGTCCCCAGGTCCTATGAATATCCCCACCCAATAGCCACCAAACTTTTAATGTATGGGCCTTGGGGGCATCTTTCCAACCATTTAATGTGTTAATGTTTTTATGGGATTAATATGCACTTGTAAAAATATAAAGTCACAAAACTGCAGTGGTGCTTATTATATTTAGAGTTGTGCAACCATCCTCACAGGTGTTGCCTCCTAAGGAAGGTAACACCCATCTCTGCTTTCTGCCCTCATCGCTAATAGACACAATTGCGGTTCTGTCTGTTTGTCTGCTTGAGTCTCACTTCTGTCCATCAACATGGTTTCAAGTTCCAACCATGATGTGGTGTGCACTGCATTTCTTTTAACTCCCAAATGATATCCTATTAAATAGATATCCAGCGTTTTGATGATAGATTCCTTAGTTGGTAGGGCATCAAACTATTTTCACGTCTTGGTTCTGATGACTTATGCTACTGTGAACATTGGAAGACCCAGTTCTTTGACACATCCAGGCATCATTGAGGTTAGTGAACCATGCATGAGTTTCCGCCCTTAGCATCAGCTAGCTGGTCCAAGTGAGGACCCTGGCCATTGATGGAATCAGTGATTGCTTCTATGCTAAACCCCTCTGCACACACGCTTGAAGATCTGTCACCCATGGTCAGGCCTCTGGCGTATGCCCACAGGTGCACAACAGAGGCACAGCTGTGCCTGTATTAGGAGCTCATGAATGACCTGAACCTGAAGAGAAGACAGGAAGAATGACCCCCCTACACACACACACACACACACACACACACACACACACACACACACACACAAACACCAGTCTGGAGCACACCGTGGCTTGGTGGGAGCTTTCTTTGACTTAGGTGCCCTATCTTCCAAGCCCCCAGATTCTCTGCGTTTGCATCAACTTTTAGAGATACGGAGTGAGTATGTGTCTATACATGCCCTCACCCCATCCATCCCCAGCTTCATACAGTAAAAGAAAGCCCACATGGGAACTGTCAGTGAGCATATGGGCGTGAGATAAAACATACGGGTGGAGAGAGGCGGGCCTGGAGCACCAGTCTGCTTGCCTTTCTTCGCGTGTTCTTTTTCCTCTCACCGATTTTATTCTGGGAAGACTTGCTTTTTGTCTCCCCCTCTGTACAGTTTAATCTTGAATGAGATGAGAGGTGTTTGAAAATAAAATAAACCTCTCCAGGAATGAGTTCTTGCTCAGACCTGCACCAGCATCCTTTTTGCCTCCCTGGGCTTCCGGGCTTGGGCAGTAATGAATGAAACAGCATGGGGTCAAAGGTTAGATGCCACCCAGACCCAAGGATGTTCAGCGTCCCCAGCAATGGAATGGTGGTCTCAGAGACACAGGCATAGTCTCTGAGGGCTTATTTGAGATCTTTGAAATATGCTGCTTCTTTGCCTCCAAATTTATACCAGAATGGCCCGGGGATGAAGGATACAGAGTTATAGTGTTGTTTGCCAGAATATTACTGGCGTGGTTCAGAACATTCTAGCAGGTTAAGCTGTGTTAGCTCGGAGGAGATAACATTGCACCCCGTGGTGTTGTTTTGGCTTCTTGATTCCTCCTCAGTAACTGTGAGAGGGAGGCAGAGTTCCCCACCCCTCGCCATATCTTGTGGCACCTCCCTGCACAGATATGTTTAGCTGTCTGGTATGAGCCCCTCCTTCTCTCTCCCCAGAAGACCTGGGCTCTGGGAGCCTCCCCACTAGAAGGCCATCCCACGCTTGCTCCTAATTACAAAATTGTCCCTTAGGCGGTTTAGGCAGGTTTTCACAGTGGCCATTAACTATGATGGATATCCTTGTCGAATGGCTTGACTTTACGGGCAGCCTAGCTGTGTGTTTAATAAGGTGAAGAAGCGTCCAGAGGAGGCTGTCATAAAATGCTCTGTGTGGATAGTGAAAATTGGCATTTAATTTGCTGCCCTTTGGTAGTTAGACTCAGCAAGTAAGAGTGCCGATTGTCCAAACTGTACTACTTTAGGAACCTGTCCCTCAAAGTGTTCACCTGCCTTCTTTACACGGGTGCCTCTCACCCTTCCTGCTGCTGCGACTCTTCAGTACAGCTCCTCCTGCTGTGGTGATCCCCAAGGATAAAATTATTTTTGTTGCTACTTCATAAGTGTAATTTTGCTTCTGTTACGAGTCATCGTGTAAATACCTGATATACGGGACCTCAGATATGCATCCCCTGAGAAAGAGTCCATAGCTCCACCCCACCCTGAAACCCGAAGATTGAGAACCGCTACTCGAGACATCACTTAGAAAGGACAACTGTGGATGTCTGTGTGTTCTCAAAGGTCTACACCACTCCTCACCACAGGCTTTACTAGCGTTGTGCTGATATTTAGTAGTCTCCATGTTTAAGCTGCAGCTTCTTTTCCCGTGGCCTGAATGGTGCAACCATTCATAAAATAGTCCCATCCCCCTAAAGCACTGACCACAGCTGGATGATTTTCATCTCTCATATCTTGACCCAGGAGGGTACCAATACACACGGCAGGTGTGAGTTGGACTGTCTTCCAAGTTGTCAGTTACAGGGTAGGGGGGCTTTCCCGTACAGAAGGTGCTCTTAACGTCAGTCACATGACCTTAGCAAGATTCAGAATTCCGTGTGATACAATCTGTTTGATCAGCTCTTTGCCAGGGAACTAAATACCATCTGTACCAATCCTATGACTGGTTCCCCCTTTCCACCCCCCCCAAAAATGGTTACTCAGTTTTTCCAGAGAAATACATTTTTGTATTTGTCACTAGAAAATTAAATTCGAATTTCTTCCATCTAGCTTGCAACATGTGTATTCCGTCAGGGCTTCAGCCGTACAGCTTGTTCGTAAGTTCGTAATTTTGCTTTCACCTTTGATGCCAGGACAGATGATTAAAGTTGGGGTGAGTTTTACAGTGCTCCTCTGTAGTGGAGCCCAGTAGAACATTAACAGCTTTAGCAGAAGCTCCAGACATCCCGCTCAGCTGGCATTTAAATGAGAACCTGTACCGTGAGGTTGTTCAGTTACTTTATGAGGAAACTGATCTGCTTCTTTCCAGAGCTGAAATCCCTAATTGTCTGTTTTTTTTAATTAAACAACTTAGTGCTATTGTATTTATTCATATTCAACCTATGCTTTCCCAGTTTGATTCTTCCAGACAAGGTTTTTAGTTAGTAATAATTCCCTTTATTGAGTACATGGTATTAAGTGTGAAATGGGACATCACTTAAAGCCCTTACAGCAACTCTCTATATAATACGCATTAGTCTTTCCTTTAAAGACAAGGAAGCCAGTGATTAGAGAGTTAAATAGTTTCAAGGGTCACAAAGCTAGTAAAGATGCAAGGGTGGTATTTGAACTCAGTTCTTTGAGATCAAAGCTAGGCTTAATCATTCTACTGCAGGCAGGGGAATTCATCAGATTTAATTTCTGACTTTGAAATTTCCAGGCCATTTGCCTTTGAAACCTTTGAAAACTCCCAACCCTTAATGGATGTGCTTTGATACTGAGGTGACATAATTTAAAAACTTCAACATCCAGAGATTGGGCCAGCCCTAGCACCTCCTTCAACTTTCTTGAGCACCTAATAGAAGCTTTCCGTAATTCTTTCACAATGGACCAACTTCCCACAACATTTACATGGTAAAAAAAACTCCCTCATGTTTTGGCTGTGCGTGGAATTGGTTTAAGGTAACTTTCAACAGACAGGAAAAACCACACAAATGTTTCTGAAGATAAACATTAGAGGTGTCCCTCCCCTCCCACTCCCAGCAGCAGCTTTCTGGGCTGAGGGCTTCCCTTTGGGTTACCTGAGGTCAGACTTGGAGGGTCACTACAGTGTTCTGCCTACATTGTTTTCCATTGCTCCTTCCATGTGGTCCTTCTGAGTATCCAAAAAGCTAAATTGTATTGATCATGACTACTTAGATACTGAAAATCCGGCCTATAGCTAGACATACCTATAACACCCCCCAATAAGATATATATATTGTTGTGGTTTGAATATGTTTGAACACTTGGCCCCTAGCTGTTGACCCTATTCCAGGGAGTTGTGGAGCCTTTAGGACATGTGACCCAGCTGAGGAAGTGGGTCACTGGGAGTCAACCACGTGAGTTATAGTCTGTCCCAGTTCCAGTGCAAATCCCACCCCCTGCTCCTCTGAGATGTCCCCAGCCTCACGGTCAGTTCCTGCACAGATGTGATCTTCTGCCCATGGCGTCTTTTCCTCAGGATGGACTCGTCTCCTTAAACCATGAGCCAAAATAAACACATCCTCCACTGTGTGTCCTCTCACAGTGCCATGACACATAGCCCCCATACGCAGACTAGAGAAGACTGCTTCACAGACCAACTGATCTCCCTTTAAAACAAATGCCCTGGTATTGACAATCCCAACTGTTACTAAGCTGCACTCTGAAGAGATTTTTACGAATGTGTCTCTCCCAAAACAGAGACACCAGCCAGTTTGTGACTTCTATTCTTGGTGATTGAGGGGAAGCAACTGGCTAATTTTAGTCTCATTAGCCTCTCAGAGTACTTCACAGGACCACGCTGTCCAATACAACAGCTGCTAGGCCATGTACAATCCTGGACTTGAAAAGGTGGCAGGTCCAAGCCAAAACATACATGGGGGGGGGCATATTTTGAATAATTTATATGTGAAATTATAAAAACAAACACAAAACAAAAATTCTTTAAATTTTATTTTTTTGAAATGGTTGTATTTTTAATGTGTTACTAATACCTAATGTCATGTTTCTTTTACCTGCCTTGTGCCTAGTAGAAAATTTTAAATTATGTCTGTGGCCTACATTCTTGACTTAGGAACTGGTTGTGGCTGCTTGCTTTCTGAAGGTACTCATCTACAGTTGGTGATATGTTTATAAAAAGATAAAAAACATAAGGGACATGTTCTATGGGGGTGTGGTGAGGTGTGGGGGAAGGGGATGTCTCAGCAGGTCCATGCCAAGGCATCCCTTCCCCCAGAGGGACCAGCCACACAATGGTATAGTATAGAATAGAGTTTATTCTTCACGGCATGGGAAGGGAAGTTAAGAGGGTAGAAGAGGCAGAGAAAGGCAGAGAGAGGGAGAGAGTAGAGAAGTAAAGGCCGGCCATGACCACATGGAGAGAGGGAAAAGGGAATGGGGAGAGAGGGGGAGCAAAAGAGAAAGGCAAGAGCAAGAAGCAAGAGGGAGAGGAGGGGGCAAGCAGCCCTTTTTATAGCGGGTCAAGCCTACCTGGCTGCTGCCAGGTAACTGTGGGGCGGAGTTTAGACAGAATGCTGACAGTTGGGGCATGCCTTTTGAAGATAATAAAATCAATTGAGAGGCATATATTCACCAATAGCCACAGCCTATAATATATGCTACTTAACTCTACAGGAACTGATAGTTTAAAACAAAGAGATGGGGGCAAAGGATGTTGTTTAGTAGGTTAATGAATTTTTTGTTTTGTTTTTATTTATATTGTTGGGCCTTTTAACTTTTGTTTGTTTGCCCTCACTGGCTCTGCAGACCAGGCTGGCCTTGAACTCATGGAAACCCATCTGCCTCTGGCTCCCAAGTGCTAGGATTAAAGACAGATGCCACTGGGCCACGCTGTTTGGGTTTTGAGACAAGTTTCGTGTAGGTCATGCTGGTCTTCACACTGAACTTCTGAGCCCCTTGCTTCTCCAACCTGTGTTGGGGTTGCAGATGTGCCCACTCCATCCAGCCTAGACACAAACTTGAAGTGTGAATAGCGTGTACCTTGGAATTCTGCCTCCATGTTCTCCTCCCTCATAAGTTTTTCCTACAACTGAATGTGTGTTTGCAAATTGTCACTTCGATAAGAGTGAGGTTTAATTTTCAGGGACCGTTGGAGGAAAGTTTAATGAGAACTTCTCCTTTTTTTTTTTAATCGTTATTGTTTATTCTACTTAGAATTTTTTCATGAAGTCACCTGGTATATCTAATTATAGCGCTGCTGAAATAGATAAAATTGGGTTTTTCCTATTCAACAGGTTTGTGAGAATAGCAAGCGAGCGTCAAGGTTGTTTTCCTGTTTTTTGTTTCACAAAGGAAATCATATGGCTGGAGACAGCAGAACTTGCTGAGGGGGATAGACTGTATCGTGGTATTAATTTTTCCCCACAGGGTTCTGTAACAGATGCCGTTGGAACTGAGAAAATGGAAAGCTAAGGGTTCCGAGACAAAGCCTCTTCTTCATCTGGGGGGGATAAAAAAAACAAGAACAAAAGCAACCCTCATAGACTGGACTCAGCCTGCCTAGCCTCAGAGCCCCGCCTCACCTATTCATCTGTAAAACGGGATGATAATAAAAGCTCACACCTACTTCTGGAGGATTGTCCTGAGAAGTTAAATGAGTTCTTAGAGCATAAGGTAGAGCCTTGTTAGTTCTCACTCAAATTCAGCCCTCGGTGAAGTACTGCTGTAGTTATTACAGTGGATGAAAATGTGAATTTCCCAAGCCCTCTGATTCACAATTCATTTATTCGTCCATGTGGATCTTTCAGGAGCTCACACCTCCCTGGGACCCGACCATGTGGTTATCGTGCCTGCTTGAGAGAAAAAGGAACAGAGTTCTTAAAGGGGTGTTGGTATTTACTCTAACTCACTTAAATGTTTAGTGACAAAGCTGGGAATCTCATGTAGAAAACTGAGCCTGAGAGGAGGGATTTCAGAAACCTTTATTGTGGGGAACATTGAGGCCTGAGGCTCACACTGAGGTCTCCTCTTTAAACTCTCCTGAAATAGCTCACCAGTGACTACTTGTGGATAGTTTGTGGGCATGTTTATTTTTACTTGACCCCCAGCAAACTTGATTTGTTAACAATTCATAGCCAAGGGTTAGCTTTGTGTTAAAATGTTAATGGTCTAGCCTGTCTTACCTCATGGGGGAGCTCAACTGTCCATTGTTGCTGCAAGTGATCCCGAGTCACCTCTACCCTGCTGTATAAGCAGAGTCCTACTGCTGCTAAAACAAGGACCCAGATAAATCCAGGCCTTGGAGTTGTTTTTAGGTTTAGAATCTACAATCTTGCTAACTTTCAGCTTCGGAGCCAAGCAGAAATGAACTGAGAGGGAATTCTGTCTCTTAACTTCTTCAACCTAGTTGGTTGTTCAACCATTCCTTGTCTGCCACGTACTGCTGTTGACTTGTAGGTTAAGGACTATTAAAGACTGAGAGTGTGGTCCTCAGAAGGGGACCAGTGATGATGATACTGGTGTTTGAGAAATGTTGCTGGTGTAGCACCTCGAGTCAGATGTTTCACAGCCGAGCAATGCTGTGTGAATATACATTCGTAGGTGCTAGAAACACCAATGGGCATGATCTAGGGCTTTGCACATTAGGAGAGCTTTTGAATGGATACTTTTTAAAGACTTGTTTATTTATTTAATGTGTCTGTGTGTGTGTGTTGTTTGTTTGTTCTGTTGTTTGTTTGTTGTAGCATTTCACACTGACCTCTTGGTTAGCCTAAAGCTCACTGTGTAGGCCTTCAACTTGAATCAAACCTCCTGTCTTTGCCTCTGGAATACCAGGATTACAGGCCCATGTCACCATGCCCTGCTATAAAAAAATATTTGGAAAGAAGTAGGATTGAGATAGAGCCCTTGCCCAGCATATGCAAGGTCCAGGGTTTAACCCCCCAGTACCAAAAACGAAAAGAAAAAGGAAGATAAAGATCTCTAGAAATTAACCAAAAACAAACAACAAAAGTTTTTACTATACTTTGTATTGCCTTTTTTTTTTTTTTTGCAATACAAGATCATTTTTAGCTTAAGAAAGACATTCGAGTTTATTAAATCACAGAAGGTAATCAGACCACGTGAACAGTTGTGTCTTGTCCAATGAATATGTTCACACGAATGATGGAGAAGGTCAAATTGCATCTTAGCAGGTGGGGACACCATCCCAAAATGAAATTGATCGTGCTTTAGAACTCAGAAGTATGGATTCCTGGGAGCTCTATGAAGCTACCTCAGGACAACGAGACAGAATAATGTAATATTAATAACAGTGCATTCCCTTACTGAGCACTTCCACGAGACACTCTGCAGAGTATAATTTAATCCTCATAGCAATTTAATGAGATTGTTTTCAATTATATTTTAATTAGTTATTATCTAACTCAAGGTGGGACTCGGAATTTAAACTGGTGCTTTCAAAGGAAAAATCCCAATTATGGTCACAGGAACCTTCACTTGGATTCATCTGGGGAAGCAAAGGCCTTCACAGAACTAGGAGCACATTCCTGACCGACCAGGCTCTCTCACCTGTGAGCCACCACATAAATCCAAACCGCTCCCCACATCTGGATTTCGTTTCTGGGGTTTCTTTTAATTAGATGACTTGGGAGTGTGAGAAAGAACATAGATAGTTTTGATTGGGTATCTCTGTGCTCATTTGACCTTGGGTATATATCGTAAGAGAAGAATGTACGCAGGCATCAGCCAGAGAAAGGTTTGTCCAGTGAAATAGCTGGTGGTAAAGACTGGGTGAGGTCATTGAAAGACCCCCGTAGGGAGACTCCCGCTCAAGTCCCGGGAGAATGTGTACCCAAGCAAACACGAGAGACCATCTTGATGCAAACACACAAGGTAGTTTAATATCGGAGCTCCGGGCCGACACATATCTCATGCAGGAGACAGAGGTATTGACCCTGAGGCTCAGGAGTTAGGGGGTTTTATAGGATCAAGGTCTTAGGGAACAAAGGAATTGGAGTGGCTATACATGATTGGTCATTTCAAATATCAGGCCAGCTAGTGTACCTGCAGATCAGAGCAGAAAATTCCTAAGAGGGGGTGCTATCCAGGGAGTTTCTGGCTGACCTTAAACTATAACTAAGAAGTCCAGATGGCCCATTACTCAGTGCCCAGGCATGTCCTTGCATATCTAGGCCCCAGACATGTCCTTGTATTTCTATTCTATCTTTATGTCTTCCTGGCCTGTCAGTCCTTGGGATGTCTAACAGCTTGCTTGCTTCTATTCAGGCTTGGCCCACTGTGTTTTTCTCCAGCCTGTGATTATTTACAAGCTTCAAACTTAATTTCCCCTTTCATCATCAGCCACCCTCCTGGAGCGAGTAACAAACATGGCAGCTTCTCTCAACCAGGCTTTCATCCTCAGATTAGGGGTGTCCCTCTCACTCTGAAGGAAGTTTCATATGTCCATATCTGTAACTTCTATATAGCTATGAAACCTTTCTGATCTGGTGGTGCTCAAGACAGCCTTTGTTTCCCCAGATGAATGCACACACACACACACACACACACACACATGTCAGACATACACATATGGCATGCTTGTAGAGGTCAGAGGACAACTTGGTAGTTTATTCTCTCTTTCCACCATGTGGGTCCTGGGGATTGAACTCAGATCATCAAGCTTTGTGGAAAAGCTCCTTTATCCATCTCACTAGCTCTGTCCAATATCTTGAGTACTCTTGCAAAATAATCTTTCAGAAGCCTGGTGTCTAACTGCAATAATTGCCCGATCCTTCCCCTGAGTTCTTAGAGGGGGGCCGTGCCTGAACTTGCTCATCTTTACATAGAACATATACCATAGTTTTACTGAGCCAGTGGAGTGGTGTTTGTTTTAGTGCAGGAGACTTTTCTAGGCTTGGAGCCGCTCGGTGGGGCAGAGATAGTTGCTATGCAAGATGGACACTGCCAAGTAGGCACGGACATGGGGAAGCTGGCCACCGTGCAGGAGACAGGATTCATAGATGCCTGAGAGTTGTGGAGACAGGATTCGTAGATGCCTGAGAGTTGTTGATCTGAGGTCTGGTGATTCTTCTTTCTCACTTCTGTCCAAAGAGGGAGGATTGGAAAGTTAACCAGAACCACAGGTGTCCTTGGGGCCTCTGTTAGCGCTGACGGTTGATGGGTTTGTGGCAGTATTTGGAGTTATTAGATCTATGGGGTTCGAATCAACAATGCATATTCATAGCTGTAGTTACAATAAGAGGCCATTGAGCCACCATCATCAAATTTCAGCCGAGCCCAGGAGAGCATATGCCTAAGTAGGGACACTGTTCCAGATCTTCAGTGCAGGGGAGCTGATGAGAGAAGCTGTAGGGTTAAGCCCCTCTAAGTTGCAAATAAGGTCACTTAAAAGTCAGGTAGTAGCTGGGCGTGGTGGCGCACGCCTTTAATCCCAGCACTTGGGAGGCAGAGGCAGGTGGATTTCTGAATTCGAGGCTAGCCTGGTCTACAGAGTGAGTCCAGGACAGCCAGGGCTATACAGAGAAACTCTGTCTCAAAAAAACAAAACAAAACAAAACAAAAAGCCAGGTAGTTATAGACAACTACACCCCATCCTTCTGGGTTCTCATTATCAAAACAAAACAAAGGAACTCTGACTGGATGTGAAGCCTGTCACACAGCAGCTATCACTTGGAGCTAGATGAGGCAAGTGCACTGCGACAGCGTCTGTCATTGTCTCTCATTTCATACCCTGCTTGTCCCTCTCATCTGTGAGGTGGCTAGCCTCCAAAGGGGGCTGAGTTTGTGACCCTTGCTTTATACATAATGCTCAGAAACAGGTCTTGAACAGCTAGAAGCTTTTAGCTCCATCCCAGAAGGGGATGGCTGAGCCCTGTGAATCATTTCATTCAGTCTGGGCAGTACTTTCCGCCTCGGGTGCGATCCCAGAGGGCTGACCAAGTAACCAAAGCAAAGAAGGAAAATGCATTCATGTGTGCTGCTCTGCTGGCCTCTGGAGTGCCCTGGTCTAGGAGACGGGGCCTGAAGCGCCCTACAGACTGCTCTCTCTCCTCAGCTCCTTGTTACTTGGCACCTGAGCTGTCGGAGGCATCCAGTGAGGGGGGTGGGAGGTGGGCAGCAGGCGCCATGCCATCCATTCAAACAGCCTTCTGAATGCCAGCAGCCAAGAGAACATCAGCTGCGCCTGGGAGTGCTGTGGGTTCCTGCCAGAAACATCTAAACTTCAAAGAGGGAAGAAAAAATCCGTACCGCGGGCTGATGTGCAAAGCTTTTTGGCATTACTGAACTGGGCCCATTCGCAGCGAAAGAGGAGAGCATGAAGCATCCTGTTGGGCTCTACCAGTCCTGGAGGTCTTCCTCTCTGCAGAGTTTACAACCACAAAAGTAAAATGAATACAAAGAATCGTGGATCGTGGATGCCCCTTAGGGCAAATTGTACTAAAGTTTAGGTTCATGATCAGTTTTATTTATAAACCAGATCATTAAAGGGCATGAAAGTAGGGGTGGGACATCCTATAACCAAGCAGCTTTTAGGTTAGACCCTGACATTTTAGTCTCATACTGGCCTAGGACTAAAGACTGATGCCTGGATTTTGGTCAAGGTATGAGTGGACTGAAGCACTCTGGAAGTCCCTCAGCCACACAAGTCTGATGGGGTGACTTCACCCCACCTTTATGGCCTACACTTTTTCTTTTTTGTAACCAATCCCTTTCCTCCTCTGTCCCTGCCCTGAAAGAGCTTTTCTGTGTTCTGTTGCTCTCCTGAAGTTTTTCGTCCTTTGTTTCCTCATTATCTTTTATTTCCATCTGTCCTTTCTCCACACTCTGTGGGCCGCTGTCTCTGTCCTGTCTCGTTCTTTTACTGCTTCTGCCTCTTACCCATAATACAGTGCCTCTTACCCATAATGCAGGGACCCTAATGGAGGAGCGTGATGGTGTGGGCAGAGAGCCAGGAAGAGAGATTAAACGAAGAAGTCAGGTTTGGATAGTAGTGCTGGGGTTAGCGAAGAGATGAGGAGAGCTGTCTGGTACTCCGTAAATACATCAGGGATATTTGTTCTGGAGCAGTAGGTTAAACTGTTTATGCATCGGATCCATGGGTTTTATCAAGGAGTCCCGTCCAGGTAGAAGGAGCTATGTCAAAGAGAAGATATGTTTGGGGGTATAGTCTCCGTGTAGTTGATACTTGACTATGGTTTACAAAGAAATTCAGTTGTAAGATTAGAAAAAGCGCTAGCACTAATTTAGTGTTTTTGAAATGCTGTTTTGTTGCAGAGATTTAATCAATCAGTATATTTACATCTTTGAGGACATATGCCTTTTTGAAGTACAGTATACATTGAGCATGGTAGCACAGATCTGTATTCCCAAACAGGAGGCTGAGGCAGGGTTTGAGTTATAGTGTTGGCTATACCCAAGAAACCTTGTCTCAAAAAGTGTGGGTATGTGAAAATCATAAGTTGATTAGATCATAAATAAGTTGGAAAGGTAGAAGATAGCTATTTAGTATCTTTTTTAATTTTAGCCATTTTAATTCACATTAAAAATCTAATTCTATTGAAACAAAAGCCAGTTTTATGACATTATAGTACATAGTAACTCTTTCATTCTGTATTCTCAGTGTTCTAGCAAGAACAGCTCACAATTCTCTTTCCCGTCTAACTAAGTATAAACAGTGTTAGGAATCTATTGTCCAATATATGGAAAAGAAAGAGAAAAAAATTTAAAAAGATGTATGGCAGGAAATGTCATTTCCTAATTTTGTTAGTCAGAACATATTCTATAGCTTTTATTTCTAGCTGTGAATATCAGTGTTTGCCTTTAAATCATTAAATAAGTAAACTGAAACACCTCACAGCCAGTGAAGGGAGAGCTAAGTAAGAGGCCATTCTGCATCATCTTAGGGCGCTTGCTCCGGTATTCCTTTATCGTTTATGCTCTGGTCTTCAGCCTCGTCCCTGAAGTGCCTGACAGAACAACTTAGAGCAGGAAAGGTTTATTCTGATTTGTAGCTCCAGAGGTGTCGGTCCACAGCGGTGGGAGGGCTTGGTGAGGTAGAATCATTGGCATCATGGCTCTAGGAAGTAGGGAGAGATGTAGGACACTCTCATGACCTACTTCCTCTAACTAGGCTCCCCTTCCTACGTCTGGCCACTTCCCAGTAAGGACATTATCAGATGAGTCTGCCAAGGAATGAGTCTGTTCCCCAGGTCGGAGCCCTTGGGATCTGTTCATCTCCGTAAACAGCATTGGGGATTCACACAGAGGACCACACACTTGGGCATCTCCATTTAGCCACATTGATAAAGTTAACCGATAGCACCTGCCTTCATTTCCACCGTCTGACCCAGAGCAAAATGGCATCTCGCTGTAACACCTTGACCTCTCCAGTCACATGGGCCTCTGCTCATAAGATCCTTCCCAAACCAGCCCCACCTTGGGAAACAGCTGCTTTTCAGCTAGGTGTGGAGCCCGACCTGAGTCACTATCGCATTTACTCTCCCCATTATGTGTCTGTCCTCTTAATGCAGTGGCTCTCAGCCTTCCTAATGCTGCGACCCTTTAATACAGTTCCTCATGGTGTGCTGACCCCTGACCATAAAATCATTTGTGTTGCTACTTCATAACTGTAATTCTGCTACTGTTATGAATCATAATGTAAACACCTGTGTTTCCTGATAGTCTCAGGTAACCCTTATTAGAGTCATTCGGTCCCCAAAGGGGTCACCACCCTCGAGCCAAGAACCATTGTTGTAATCTTTTCTCTTCCTGCTTCCTCCACAGGGCTCATTGCCTTGCATTGAATCAAAGTTAGAGAAATCACAGTAGCCCGTTTCCTGTCTGTGGTCCCGCGGCTAGTCCTGAGGCCCCCAGGGCAGGGTTTTCTCTTTGTGCCTCCAGAGACCAGAAGCTGGAGGATGCTCCGAGATATCACAGAAGTATCACAAGTATTTTCACCTTTGCTTGTTTCATGTGAGGTAGATGTGGCTCAGGGACCATTACTGAATTGAGTCTGTTTTCCGATTATTTGTAGAGAAGCTAGGTGTTCATGAGCTATAAGTATACTTATGATTAAGCTTTCTTATCTCTAAGGATGAGTCTGTCTGCTGCTTTGGTGCCCTGCAGAGGTGAGACTGTCAGCAGAATACGCTTGAAAATTTAACAAAGATGGGTGACATTCAATATTTGCTAAGGCCTACAAAATCATTTTTAACTCTCGAGTTTTGTTACATGAAGGTCAACACATAATTGTGTCCAGTTCTTAATTCTTCACAAAAAGACCGATGAGGGCAAGCACTACAATCATGACCGTAATGAAGAGGGATGGTAATTCCTCAGCGGCTTACGTTGGAAGCAGGATGCTGGCTCATGGCTCTTATACCCACTATCACAAGTGTACAGATGTCTCTATTAGAAAGCACAGCCAGAAACCACTTTATATCGACAACTAAAACCAGCAACTGAGGCTATCGGGACTCTCCTAAACGGCAGCCAGCTTTCTCTTCTCCTGATTCCTCTGAAGCTTTCAGTGAGGAGCCCTGCCTTGAGCACCTCATCCATGCACTGGTAATGACAAAGCCCTGTTCCTGGAACTGCAGTGTGCTCCCTCCCGTCCCACCCAATGTGCCCATCCTTGGATCCTTCTCAAGAACCTCTGTGTCTTCATCCTTTTCTGTAGTTAACAGAGAGGCCATCCCAGCAGCATTCAGTGAGGCAGTTCTCACAACCTGAGCCCCATACCTGCCATGTTCACAAAATCTCCCACCTCTACCACCATACTGTATCCACACTCTAACACACACCTTTTGGAACTGTGGCTCCAAGTGGGCAATCCTTCCACAAGATTACCACCTAAAGCTGCCCTTGGCAGTAAAGAGCACAGAGCCCTAGTGACGTTGGTTGCCAATCCCAGCTACTCTATTTGTGTGCTTGGCAACAACTCTAACAAGCTCACCTCCAATATTTTTATATTTCTCCTTGAACTCAGTTGACTTTGCAATGGCCATGCCATCTTTTGTCACCTTGGGGGATTTCCTAGCTCGGCACAATAATTGCTGTTCTTCCTTTTGGCCCCATTGTAAAAGGGGTACATTGGAAACATTAAGGCTGAGTGTGCCCAATGGATTTTATATCTTTGGCATAAGCACCAGGGCAGTGGTCTTGTGGCCAAAAACCGGATAGCCAAAGCATTTCCAAGCAGACCTGGGCCAGTGGGTTTAGTCCTCTCCCACTACCATAAACGATATCCTAGCTCCTAGGCTAGTCCATTCCACCTTCTGGAGAGTGTCAGCCTTCTGTAGGTCAAGGGCCAAATTACATCATTTCTGGGAGAGAATGAAGGGATTCTCTTTGACTTTGGCTGTCTGCCTGGAAAAGACTAGAAAAAAAATCTTTTAAAAGGTGTGTGTTGGAGTGTGGATACAATGTGTATATGTGCTTATGGGAACATATAAAACTATATGACCAAAAAATGACATCTGTGTGAGGCCTTCATAGCCTCCAGGCTGAAAGGTTTATGTTATGGGCAAGAACTGCGGCTCCAAGTTATTTGAGTGGACTTGAGGAATTACCAAGCAATTAGAATACTTCTCATTTTATTTTATCAGCTCCTTGATCTCAGAGTCCAGGTAATTCAGGCAGTCTGGAAGATTGTCGGAGACATCATTTTATTGACTGTAATTAAATAAGTCTAAGAAATGTACCTGCCAATACAATCCAAGTCTCTAACCAGGATCTAAAGAAAGCTACGTGAAATTATTAATCTTTTATTTGTTCCTTTCCAGGATAAGCTATTCTCTTATGGTCAAGGTTAGACATTGGGGGGGGGGTTATGTATGTATTTTTTTTATGTGGATACGTGTTCTGCCTCTCTATATGTCTGTGTACCACGTGGAAATCAGAAGAGAAAGTCGTATTCCCGGGACTGGAATTACAGTTGGTTTTATGCCACAATGTCAAGTCTGGGAATTGAACCTGGGTCCTCTGGGAAAGCAGCCTGTGCTCTTAAACACTGAGTCATCTCTCTAGCCCTGAGACAGACTTTTAAAATATATCTATATTTGAGAGTTATTTAAAATCTATTAAATAGATCTAACTGGAGTGATTTTTCTATTGCTGATTACATAAGATACTTTATAAGAAAAACACATGGGGCTGGGAACAAAGTGTGAAAGACTGGTCACAATGGGAGAGCGGTTCACAGGGAGATGGAGAAAAGAACGAGTTCATGGATTAGCAAATATTAATCACCAAATACATAACTAAACATTTTAACTTCTCATTCTCCTTATTAAGACCAGCACGTCAGTGTACCTACTGTGCACTGCATGCATGCTTAGAAACACATTATTTGTATTTTATAAGTCATAGAGTTTTAAACTTATATGCTCTATTATGTAGAGCATAATGCCAATAATATGATAAGTACTGTCTCCTAAGAAGCCACGACATCTAGGGAATGGTTGGAGATTCACATGTGTTTCCGCAAACATAGGTTTGTGGAAGTATTCACATTTTAGCTAGGTTTTGGGAAATATTCACATTTTAGGGGCTCTTTCAGTTTTCTTTAAACAATGGAAACGACACTAGATACTTGGTATGCTGGCTCTCATATGGTATGTGAACTCTCTGATTAAGTGTTACACATACTAGCATATTCTGAACAGTCTAGGAAATAGTCAGGAGTCCGTGCCAGGCTCTCACAAGCAAACTTGACTTCGATAACTATACTTGTAATTGTTGGACATGACATTTTATACCACGGACTTTACTCCGAGGTAAATTTGATTGGAAATCTAAGCTGTACTTACTGATTATCTGACTTTAAACTTCTGTTTCCTCCCATCCTGACAGACAGGATGCTGTCAGAGTGAAATGGGTTTACTGTGAACAAAGCACAGGGCCTAGATCCTAGGAGTACCTCAGAGCGCCTTGGAGATGTAAGTGGGAACTTGCCTGGGAGCCTAAATTGTTTTCTAGTGAGACTTTAAAACCTTAATTGCTGCAATAAGGAAGACTTTTGTAAAAGCATCATTATGCAATTAATCCAATAGAAAAGACTTAAATTAATTTTAAGGTTCTCCATTCCTAAAACCTATGTAGAGAAAGTCATGTGTGAGCTTTTGAGTGTGCACCACAAGACGCCTTCATGAATTATACAGCCAGTGTTTAGAGGGAAATGGGAACTGGGTATTCTCTACAGGTCAGTGATTTCCACACGCCTTCTCTTTCTGATCATGAAAATCGATCTACTAATCAGCTCCTAAGTGTCCTTGCTTAATTATGAGGAAGTTAATGAAACTCTGCCTCCTCCTCATTCTGAGTAAGAGCCCCACAGTGGCTCGTTTAGCACTGCATTCCTTAAACTGCCCTTTCCTGGGAGAAAGATAAAACTCTAGTCATTGATCACTGGGAATTTACTGCCTTTTATCCTGGACAGCATTTGACAAAAATGCAAATTCACTTTTCACGCATCCTCTGAAGATCTTAATAGGCCAAAAATGTATCTGGCTTTCAAAAGCTAAAAAAACACTGATGCTCCGTAACATGGAGGCTAGCATCACTTCAGATGAAGGTGCGCGGTGAAGACGTGGAAAGCTGAAACTGAAGTCCCCCTCCCAGGTCAGCAGCCACGAGGACGAAACGCACCAGGAACAGCTTCTTGCTGGCTTTAATCCCAGAGAGGGTTCTCTCTTGCTTTTGATTTGTTGTTGTTTTTTTCTTTTATTGAAGATACATTTTTCCCATATGCTGTATTCCGATAACGCTTTCCCTTTCCCTACCTCTCCCTGTCCCTCCTCTTCCTTCAGATTTGCCCTCTTTCTGTCTCTCATTAGAAAAGAAACAGGCTTCTAAGAAATAATTAAAAATAAATAAATAAATAACAAATCATCATATGACAATGCAACCAGACAAGAAAAGAAGCCAAAGGCAGAAAAAAAAAAATCACAAGAAACACATATAGATACAGAGACACACGAGCTCGCATACACAGGAATTCTATAAAAGCCCCCAGCCAGGCGGTGGTGGCGCACGCCTATAATCCCAGCACTAGGGAGGCAGGGGCAGGCGGATTTCTGAGTTCGAGGCCAGCCTGGTCTACAGAGTGAGTTCCAGGACAGCCAGGGCTACACAGAGAAACCCTGTCTCGAAAAACCAAAAAAAAAAAAAAAGCCCCCAAACCGGAAGCCATAATGTATACACAAAGGACCAATAAAAGAAAAAAAGAAAAAAATATGCCCTGACCATAACATTATGAGACAAAGAACCTCCAGAGACGCTGCCGAGTTCACTTTCTGTTGGCATCTACTGCCAGGCATGGGACCTACCGTACTTAAGAGTGGTGTGTTTTCCCTAAGTGAGACTTCATGGAGAAAACTAATTTTCCATTTGCAAGTGGCTATCAATTGGAGCTGACTTCTGGGCCGGGGATGGGGGCCTGTGTCCACCTCTCCTTCAGCTCTTAGGCCCCCATCTGGGGCAGACCTGTGCAGGCCCAGTGCCTTCTGCCTCGGTCTCTGAGTTCAGGTGCACATACATGCCTTCCCTGTTAGATCTAGAAGGCCTTGATTCCTCCAGCCCCTCTGGCACTGATACTCTATCCCCCTTCTCCTCCAAAGAGTTCCCTGAGCCGCGAGAGGAGGGATTTAATGGAAATATCCCTTTTAGGGCCGAGTGTTCCAAAGCCTCTTACTGTCTTCATAATGTCTGGCTGTAGGCCTCTGAATTTGTTCCCACCTGCTGCAGGAGGAAGCTACTCCGGTGATGGCTGAGCAAGGCATAGGATTTCAGTCTAGCAGGACGCCCTTAGGAGGCATTTTATTGCTACCTTCCTTTAGCAGAAGAGCAGTACCTCGGTTTTCCCCTAGGTTTCCTGGCCTGTCTAGCCTCTGACTCTTGGCCACCTTAGCAGCATTGTATGTGAGCTCCATCACATGGAGCGGGCCTCAACTCAAATCAGACAGTGGCTGGTAACTTCCTCTAGTTTGTGCCACCATCGCAGCAGCGTCTCTTGCAGGCAGGTGACCCATGTCCATCAGAGGGTCTGTGGCTGCTTTACTGTTTATCTTTCTTTTTCTGTTAGCATGCAGGCTACTTTCCAGTACCATGAATGTTAATATAGATGAAGGCTCTAGGTAGGCACCAGCTCAACCTCTCCCATGTTCAATAAACTCCATAGGTGTTGTCTTCATCAATAGGGCCCAACCATCCATTTGTAGGGAGCCACCGGTAGTAAGTTTGGCAATAGATGGGTTGTTTGGGGGTTCCATGGGGCCCCTTTGGCCAATAATTTCATTAGATGTAACCCGTTCCCAATATAAGAACACGTTTGGAGATACAGCATCTCCGATTGGGGCTCTGTCACCCCTGTTACTTGGTCATTTCATTTAGATCATCTTCATATATGTATATATATTATAGGAAAATTTTACTGTGTTGGATTTCCATATGACTCAGGAAAGGGATCTCTCTTAAGTCTGCTTTCCTACACATGTTAAGCATCTCTATACTTCTAAGATGAAACCGTGATTTTGGCCATGGAGTAGAAGCAGTTTGATTCCATAGAGACCAATTATAATTAGTCTGCTTGAGCTGTTAGTAATACAGTTCCAAGACAGGAAAGAACCTTGGGGGCGGGGGGTCATCCATTTTGACAGAAACCTGGAAGGCAACTTATGGTTTTCCTGGGGCCCAACCGGAAGGCCAGGGTATCAAAAGTATTTTGATTAATTTAAAAATTGTATTTACACCACTCAAATTTGCACAACCCTCTAATCCTACCTATTTTCAGAGCCAGCACAGAACCAAACTCTATGACATCACCATTGGTGGTGACTCCACTTGGCTTTCCTCTTCAGAAAGCATAGCCTATATCACCCACACCATTGGTTCTAGATTTGCTTTTTCTTTTTGCATTACCCATTTAATAATAGGCGTGTTGCAGTTTGAATATAATACGTTCCCCTAAAAGGGCCATGTGTTGAGAGCTTGGTCCCCAGATAGTGATGCAATTGAGGGCTGATTGAATCAAGAGGCTCCTAACTTCATCTAAATAACCTACTGCTGAAGTCGTACTTGAGTGGGCTGTTAGAAGGTAAGACCCAGTTGGAGGAAATGGGTCACACGGAAGTGTGCCTCTCCTAGAATATCTTGTGCCCGGTCCCTTCTGTGCTGGCTCTCTGCTTTCAGAGTACTGCAGAGTGAATGTCTTCTTGCAGTACCACACACTCTCCTCATGACCTTCTGCCTCAACCCAAGTCCACAGTAACAGGCTCAAAGAACACAGAACAAAATATCCCCACACTGTGACCCACAAGAGAGACCCTTTCTCTGTGTCACTTTTAGGAGGCACTTTGTCGCAGTGGTGGGAAAGTGTTGTGGATGGCTCTGGTCTTATATTTTGATGTTAATTCTCCTCTCCTGGAAAGCACTGCATTGTTAATTTTGGTGGTTTCAATAGTTGTATATTTTTAATGGTATTTTAATAACACCTTTAAAAATGAGCAAATAGATAAAGCTAGTTTCATATTTACAAGGTGTGGTGTATCTACTTTATGATGTTGACACTCCATACAGATTATTGGGACTTTTTTACTTTTATTTTACTGTGTTAAGGTTTTGCAGTCTATTTCTTTAATCTCAGTACTCTTGAAGTAGAGGCAGGAGATGATCAGGAGTTCAAGGCCAGACTTTTAGTGATTTTGGAGCCAAGCTGCCTGGACTACATGAGACCCTGTCTCTAAAAGCCAAAAGCCAAAGCCAAAGTTTGGCCACCTAGGCATCTTCATGTGTTCAGTGTGACTGATGGTCGCAGTGGGTTGAGTAGCTTCTTGGATTTCTGTACAATGTAACTGAACAGCAGCTTCTTTTATCTATAAGAAATTAGGTGGAAATACAGTAATCATTAGTCTACACCAGATGGTAGAAGGAAATGATTCATAACTAAGCTTGGGAGAAACACAAATACCATTTATTCGTGCAAGGATTCTGATCTGGTTTCCTGTGGGTTTTTAAAATGTTATTTTATTTTGTTGCTGCTGCGGGTGGTAGTTCATTTTGGCTACTAATTCACCATTGGAAACAGGACGATACGCTTACAGATGAAATGATCTTGCCAAGTGTGCAGCATTTAGCAGTTCACCTATTTACATACGCCATTCTCTGCGATGCAGGTCTGATTCTCCTACCTTCTTTGCTCAGAACTGTTCAATCTCTTCTCAGTGGAGTTTCTAAAAGTTGCCGTATGCTTCTTAGTTTTCTCTTCTTGACACACAGCAGAGTCACCTGGGGAAAGAAGGAAACCTCAATTGAGGACTTGTCTCCATTACGCTGGTCCCCAGGAACGTACAGCTATGTGGAATTTTCTTCATCAAAGATGTATGTGGGCAAGTGCAGCTCATCTGTGCAGTGCCACCCCTGGGCAGGCGTCCTGAGTTAGACAAGAAGGCGTGTCAGTAAGCAGCATTTCTATATGTTTTTGCTTCAGATCCTGTCTCCTGACCTTGGATTTCTGCCTTGGCTTTTCTCAATGATAAACTTTTACCTCCCACAAGTTGCTTTTGGTCAGCGTTTGACATAGCAACAGAAACCTAACTAGGACGTGTGATTAAAAAATTTACCTGTGAACTACTGTGCCCAGTTAGACCAACAAAATCAAAGTATCCACCAGGATATTGGTTTCTACCATCAACTAGTTTTCGAAAATGGCCTATGAAGTATTAATAAGCTCTTACTTCTTAGAATCCTCATCCAGTCCAGTCTGGCCTAGTTTGTGACTACACCTGTAAACACCTAGAGTTGTATTGCAGAAGTTGAGGTGCAATTTACTTTACTTTACTCTCTCTATCCTCACCATAGAACACTTGTTTCCCATTGTCATAAATCCCACCCAGGACTGGTTCCTTGGTACCTCTTTGTCCCAGTGTCCCCTCCACATTTCTCAGTGTTCCCAATGTCCTTACCTTCAAGGCTATGAAGATCAGCAGCCCCTACTATGTGTGCTGCCCATGCCTCCTCCTACCTAAGGAGAGGGCCTGTCTTTCACTTTGCTTTGCAGAACCACTACAGAGTATGGCACAAGGAAATGATCAATACATGTTTTCCTTTGCATTTTCACTTGTGTGTGTGTGTGTGTGTGTGTGTATTCATGAGTATGTGTGCATGCATGTGTGCATACATGTATGAGGAGTGTGTGCGTGCGTGTATGCATTGTATGTGTGTGCAGTGTGTGTGCATGTGTGCCTCCATGTGCATGTACATACGAGTATGAATGAGTATGTATGCATGTGTACATGCATTTGTGTGCCCATCCATGTGTGCCTGTGTATGTGCATGTATATGTACATTGTGTGTGCATGTGTATATTGTGTATGCATGTGTGTATTGTGTGTATGTTCATTGTGTGTGCATGTTGTGTGTATGTGCATGTGTGCATGCATTGTTTGTGCATATACTGTGTGTACATGTATGTGTGTGCACACACAAGTGTGTGCAGGTGTGTGTGCAGGTATGTTTGTGTGTAGAATGGAGGACAATTTATGGGAATTGGTTCTCTTCTTCCATCATGTAAGTCTTGGGGGTTAAATTTTGGGTTTGTTGGCAAGCTTCTTCACTCACTGAACTACCTCACTGGCCCAGTATTTTCCTCATGTAAGTCTGCTGGACTTGCATTAGTAACAGTGTGCCCCTCTGTTTCCTGGCTTATAGATGTAGCGTGTGGTACACTTACATCACCGTATTCAGTTCTGACCACAACCCTGATGGGAAAGGACGGTTGTTTTACAAGAGGAAACTTGGGGGGCTGAATCCTTTGCCTCCCCCACATGATTTGTGACTTGAGACACCCTGGCTGCACTCATTCTGCCATTACTTAATATCTGTCCAGATGGCAGCAGAAGCACAGATCCTTCAGAGTTCTGCAGCACTGAAATGGCTTTTTCTTATTCAGTCTGTTCACCTTTTCTTTTTAAAGAAACCAAAGCTTTGCTTTTATGACGTTTTCTTTTCTGCTCTAAATTCTCAGCTTAAAGAGCAAATTTCATAAAATTTACAGCTAGTGTTTAATGAAGCAACAGTCACCAGGTCGCCCAAACATTCCCGTGAGCAGTGAGCACATACATGACCAGTGGGACTGGCTGGAGTCTGACAGGATGATTAGTCTCTTGAAGGCAGGAGGCTGGCGTGTCAGCTGGGTTCACCCTCTGGGTGACGGTCCTAACTTATTCCAGCAGAACATAGATGCTTGATGTTCGAGAAACCCGAGCATATAAAGGGAGTGAAATAACTCGGGTGGTCTGTGGTGCTTGTACAACTATTCCTACACTATCAATGGCGAGGTGACTACAGTATCCTTCTGGTCCATATGTTTATACTGTAGCCCTCGTCACTTAGCGCACGTAAAGCAAGAGCACACAGCATCTCTTTGTCACACCTACAGTTTGCCACAGAAGTTAAAGAGTTAGGACTTCCCTTTGTCGGAGCAATAGTAAAACGCTCCTTTGGTTTCTCTATTTCTGGGCAGTATGATTTAATTTGGTGTTTGTAGACTTTTGTAATTTAGATCTTATCTCTTATTTATTTTTTTCCTTTTCTCTCACGTCGCTTAGGAAGCATTGTGCTTGTTGGGTTGTTGGTGTTTCTCTATTTTGTTTGATGCTCAATTAGAACAGAAACGAAGAACACCCAATTTAAAACCTGATAGGCTGCCTGCTCTGGTGGTGTAGACAGAGGCAGGCAAATCTCTGTGAGTTCAAGGCCAGCCTGGACTACATAGTGACTTTCAGGCCATCTAGGGCCATACAGTGAGATCTTGACTAAAAACATAGCAAACAACCAAAAGTTGGAGGGGCTAAAGAGATGGCTTCTGATTAAGAACACACACAGCTCTTCCAGAGGACCTGAGTTCAAGTCCCAGCACCTACATTGAATGGCTCACAGTCACCTGTAACTCTAGCTCTAAGAGGGTCCAGTACCTCTGGCCTCCACTCACAGGCACACACACACAGACACACACACAGAGACACACTCACAGACACACTCACAGATATACACACATAGAAACACTCACAGACACACACACAGACACATACACACACACACAGACACACTCACAGACACACAGACACACTCACAGACACACAGACACACTCACAGACAGACACACAGACACACTCACAGACATATAGACACACTCACAGACACACACAGACCTACAGACACGCTCACAGACACACACACAGACACACACAGACCTACAGACACACACACAGACACGCACACAGACACACACAGACAAGCACACAGACACACACAGACAAGCACACAGACACTCAGACACACTCATAGACACACACACTCACAGGCACACACAGATACAAACACAGGCACATACAGAGAGAAAGAGAAGATATAATTTAAAAAATAAATGTTTAAAATAACAATGGCTGAGCCTGTATTAAAACAGCCATTATAACTATTTAGTAGATTCTGGTCTAGACTTTTAAATTACGTCTAGCAGAACCTGCTCAGAGACTACATTTTTTTTTCTGCTGTTTTTTGCAGTAGTGTGGGCATCTTGGTAATAAGTCCTTCATGATGCTCAGTTAGGAAAAGCATCTCTATCTCATTACAAATGATTACAACGTGCATACCTGATATCTGGTGAATCTATTCCGTGTCTGACTTTGGATAAAATCAGGACAAAATGAAAATACTGATCAGTCAATTTATGCACACAGCATTTTAAACACTGTCTACTTTGACAAATCAGACTAAAGGATAGCTATAGGGTCATAGCTGTTGTCACCACTGCTTAAAATGTATCAGCATTAAAAAGACAGCTGGGCATGTGACGCACGCCTTTAGTCCTAGCACTCAGGAGGCAGAGGCAGGCAGAGGCAGGCAGATCTACATGAACTGGAGGCCAGCCTGGTCTACAGAGTGAGTTCCAGAACAGCCAGGGATCCACAGAGAAACACTGCCTCGATAAACAAACAAGTAAATAAACAATAAACAAACAAGTAAATAAACAACACCTGGTTTTGAGATATAATTTGCACATGCTGTTCACTGACCTGGCAGGTTTTAGGATATTGAGAGTTTCACAACCATGACCGATCAACGGCTCTGTTGAATTTTCAGTTGTTTTCATCATCCCCAAAGAAGTCCTCACCTAACAGGAGCTACTTCCTATGACCCCGTAGTCTCCCATCCCCCCAGCAAAACACATCTACCTTCTGCCTCCATGAGTGAGCCCATCCCGGACACTTCACATGAATGGAACAGTAAGCTTAAAGATCTGTCGTTGGTTCTCTTTTTTTGACAGAGTCTCGTGTAATCCAGACTAGCTTCAGACTTGCTGTGTGGCCAAGGATGACCCTGTCTCCTGGCCCTCCCCCCTCTGCTCCCCAAGTGCCAGGATGACAGGTGTGTGGGGTGCCGGAGCTCAGGCTGATGGCTTCATGAGTGACAGGCAAGCACTGGGCCCGCTGGGCTCCAGTAAGTTTATGTTCTGGAGGTTCACCATAGCATAAGCCAGTTCTTCATCGTTTTAATTATCAGACAATATTCCATTGTAGAACTATGCCACACTTTGTCCCTTTGGGAATCGATAGGTTTATTTTCACATCTCTTCTTTGCTAATAATACTGCTGTACATACTCACGCACATGGCTCTGTATGGAAATATATTTTCACTTCCAACATATCTTCAGAAGTAGAAATGCTGAATACTCTTGGTAATTCTGTTTAAACTTTTAAGAAAGTGCCAAGATATTCTGCAATGTGACTGAAAATATTACGCCTGCTGGTGACCGAGTAAGATTCTAGTTTCTCGGTCCCCTCTCCCTTTGCTCTCATTGTTGGTAGAGTCCTGACAACTGGTGATCAGGATATCTGCTCTGCTTTCGATTTTCATCTCCTGGTAGCGGATGATATTTAGCCATTTTTAATAGTCCATTGGCCCTCTTTTTCATCATCCTGGGAGGAACATGGATTAAGATCCTTTGCCCATGTTGTAAGTTGTATTTTTTTTTGTTTTATTGTTGAGTTAGAAGAGTTCTTTGCATAGATGACACACAAATGTCCAGTGTATGATTTGCAAGCATACTGTCCACCATGTGGGGCGTGGGGTCCTTCTGCTTCCAGCTAAGCATAGATACCTGCATGTCTTGTAATCTCCTTATTGCTCCAGATATCCTGTTTCCCAAACCCTCTAGTCCACAGACCTCCTCCCCTTTGTTACAAGCTGCCCTTAGCACTGTAAGGCTCCTGTGTCCTACCAGACAAAGCTGAGGATCCAGAGATTGGGTCTCAGCCTAAGCTAAGATTCAAACTCAACAACGATGTGCTCAGCTATATGTTAAAATGACCCTTGAATCTGCAAATAATAATCCTGATCGAGACTGACCAGAGAGAGATGCTAGGAAGGACCTTAATGGACCGCCCTAGAAGCTGGGACTGGGAAGGAGCCCAGATTACTTGGTACAGAACTAAGGCTCACGGTTTTTCTAGGAGTTTTAATTCTTTCTACCCAGTTGAAGAAAGCCCATATAACTGCTGAGTAACTCAGATGAGACATGTAGTGGGGCTACTCTTACTTCCTATTGGATGTCAAGGTGAGAGGAAGGGGGGGGGAGGACCAGCTGGCCCTCCTGAGCTAAGAGACTCATTTTCTCTTCGTACAGCAGGATTTGCTAAACGCATCACTTCGTCTCAGAAGATTTACTGGAATTCCTGAATGAGAAATACCCGCATCCTTGGTGGTTTTTTTTTTTTCCTTCTTCATAAAACAGAAATAACTATGTATTTTTAGGAGAAACCATTTGGCAGCCATGCTGATTATACTACTCCATTGGAAGCCACTTCCTTTGATGGACTGTGACCCAGATGCCCTTCCTTGTAGTTGAAAGCCTGTTGGTGATGCACTGTCTCCAGGGACAGCCACATTTCCTTGAGGTTGGGAACAGGATCCCTCAACCCAGAGGGAACCTGAGGTCCACCTCCTTGCTTTTGCCAAGGGACCCCAGAAATAGCATTGCCCAGCAGACTCCAGGACAAACGCCTCGTTAGGCGTCTCTGCCAAGCTGCAGCTGGGGCTTTGGACAACTGCTCAAAACCACTGGACATATGGGAAGATAACACATTGTGTTCCATCGGTCAAACTCACAAAGCAGGGACAGAGGTCCAGGGTAGTCCCACTTTCCAACTGCTTCTTAAAGTGCTTTTTTTTTTTTTTGCTCTTAGACCCAAACGTACTCTTTGTAAGGCAGGTGGTAAAGGAGTAAATATTATTATAGCTCAGTATTAGTCAAGTCAGCAAGTTTCCTGACCTGCTCCTGCACCCACGCCTTAACTACCCAGCTGTTAATGAGTTTAACCAAGGGGATCAAAACTGCTGTCCACTCTGTCTGGAAGGGGTTCTCCTAAGAAAGGAAGAAAGTGCTCTTGGGACAGGATTCCTTTGTTCCCATTGAGTTAGGCTGCTGGCCTCTTTTAGGGCAAGGTGTGAACACTGGGACAGGAGGAACACAGAGCTCCTCTACCGAGAATACGCCTCTTGTCTTTGGAAGTCAGCCTTAGGCCTTGGAACAGTGCTATGTACTTAGTGTGGCCTGTTTTCCAAGCACAGCTTTCTCTGCAGCAGGCACTTAGATAGTTCTTCATCCTCTGTGTTTGCTTTGTGCTTTCTCTGAATCCATCCCCCATGTTTCTAATGGATTGAAATGGTCAAAGGAGTCTCAGGATTATGTGTCGGTAAAGGTGTCGGTTTGAACGATGTGTACCAAGTCAGGGCTGGGAGAGCACCTTGGTGTTGTGAATAGAATGCTAAGTTGGAGTCTGTGAGCTGCCTGGTTATGAATGGATTATTTGGATATAGAAAGGAGTTATTTTTAGGTCCGGCATGCTTATAAACCCTGAAGCTAAGTGTTTTACAAATGAGGAGTGTATGCCCTAAATAAAAATTGCCAGATGTCAGTCTCTGTGTGTGCCAACTGACAAATGTTTCATGGCTCCAACGTCTGGAAGAGATGGTGCCCTTTTTTTTTTTTTCTATGCAAGCTCAAAAGGGAGAGTCAATGTAAACCACTACTGAACATTTTATAATGCACTCTGATACCAGCAGCACCCCAGCGTTGACAATGAAAGGCTGTAATTTCTTTCTCTCATGACTCAATGTGTGTTTGTGGTATTTCAAGTGTGAGACATATTTCTATTCAAATTTGCTATATTTTCCTCTCAGCCCCCTATCATTTTTTTTAGAAGAAGGCCAGCAGATGTTTTAAAATAAAACACAACCAAGGGCCAGTGCTACAGCTCAGTGAGTAGAGGTGCTTCCAGCAAGTTGATGAGCTGAGCTCAATCTCTTAGACTTGCATGGAGGGACAGAACCAACTCCTAAGGGTTGTCCTCTGGTTTCCGCACCCACTCTGTCCTGCATATGTGTCCACATGCATGCATACACAGAATTATGGTGGATAAATGAATATAATATAAAAAGTAAAAACCAACTTGGGTACAGGACTCCAGCAGAGGCCGTAAACAGGGCCACCCATGTGATAGGAGTTACTCTGCATGCCTTGCCTGTTTGTGCTTCTTGGTCACTTCCATGACATCACCGGGGGATTCTTGTCTTTCCTCAGAAATCCGAGCCCAGCTGGTAGAGCAACAAAAATGCCTGGAGCAGCAGACGGAGATGCGAGTTCAGCTGCTCCAGGACCTACAAGATTTCTTCCGGAAAAAAGCTGAAATTGAGACAGAATATTCTCGGAGCCTGGAGAAGCTGGCAGAAAGGTTCATGGCCAAAACAAGAAGCACTAAGGACCACCAACAGTTCAAGTAAGAAAGGCTGCTTCCAGCTGTGGGCATTGCTCTAGAGGCTGAGGGCTTGGCTAGCATGCATGGGGTCATAGGTTCAATACCTGCGGTTGGTGGGGAGAGAGGGGAGGGAGAAAGGTAGAGAGGAAGGGAGGAAGACTTGAGCTGTTGGTTCAATACCTGGGATGCAGGTAGGGGTGGGGGAGGGAAAGAGAGGAAGGGAAGGAGGGAAGAAGGGAAGAAGGGATGGATAGATGGAGAGAGAGACAGACAGACAGACAGATGGGCAGATGGTGAGGAGAGAGACTTCATTCAGATTCACCTTTCCAAGGCCATGGCTACTTTGTCTTTTCTCCAGACCTCTTTGGTTCTAGACATTTCCTTTTTTGTCTATGAAGTTATTGGCAAACAAGTTCCCATAAATCTAACAGCCTTTCTTCATCCCCACTTATGCTACATAGACATAAGTTTATATTTTAAACCAGTGTTTATAAAATTAACAACTACAAAAAAGGGGCTGATATCAGCCACGGTAGACATTTGAAAGGGTGAATTTAAAGTAGCTGTTTTAAATGAAAGCCTCAAGATTTTTTCCTCCTCCTCCTCTTCTTTATTTTTTTCCATTTCTTAAAGCCAGGTCTCACTCTGTAGCCTAGGCTAGTTTGGTACTTATGACAGCCCTGCCTGCCACATAATAGGATTATAGGTCTGCAGCACTCTTAATGATTTTTCTATAAAAATAAGCAATAACTTTTGTTTGGGTTTAGTGTTCCTGAACAGCATGCCTTTCCTTCACCTGACATGTTTACAGAACTTATAATCAAAACTTTTAAAAACAAAGACTTTCACCAAGAGCTTATGGGTGAGTAAGGCTAAACTTTAACATTAATGTGCTTCATTGGATTAGAAAGAACATACAAGTGTTCTGTTCATGAGACCTGCTTTATAATGTAAATCCCAGGATCACAGAGATAAGTAGGCAAACAAGTATGCAAACAAGGGCAAGCACAGGATATCATGGACAGAGGAGGCTGAAGCATGTTCTGTAATAGAAGTAGAGAAGGGAAGGTCCTGGAAGAGTGGGGTGTGTGTGTGTGTGTGTGTGTGTGTGTGTGTG
>JADRCC010527111.1:0-12496 GCA_019843855.1 Hylomyscus alleni
TTTTTTTTTAAAAAAAATGCATTATTTTCTAAGTGTGTAATTGGCAAGATTAAAAAAATGGATTAGACCCATAATTACCATAAAAACCAAGAAAGGATATCGAATTCCTTCTAACCCTTACGTATCAATCCTCTTTTCCTTTTAAAATTCTTACATTAATTTCATTATCATTCTATCCATGCTCTCTACTATAGAAAAACATTACATACCGCCTTAGAGTTTGAGCCTAGCTGAAATGATAGTTTCTTATGACTTGGGAAATATTTTTCCAGAAACATTCCCATGTTTATTGGGAAAACCCTGTAGTTTTCTATTCTGAGTACAACCATCCTAATCTCTCTCAGTCAGAATACCCTGAGAAAGCAATGAAAACTCTGAGCCTGCTGTTGACCAGGGCTCACTTTCCGTTCTGCAAACGTCTTACCATCACAGCAATGGGCAAGGTATAGTGTTGATTATTAGTTTAAAGTTCTTATTGAAAGTCTTTAAGTTTTCAGAGAATTTGAAAGGACAATGGATATTTATCCTTTACCCGAAGCAATGAAGGTAGACGATAAATTAACGATTACATTTTGTATTAGTGATTTTCAATATTGAACTGTCCTAAGGAACTCTTGCCACACATGCTGACTCTGGAACAAAAGCATATATATATATATTGCTAAAAATAATCTCTAACCTTTTGCTTCTGATTACACTGCCTATTCCTTGTCTTGTTATATCTTCTCAGACTTTAAAAACTACGGACAGTATTGACTTGTCAGGTGTGGAGCTCCTCCTGTTAAATCATGTTGTTTATCACTTATATAAGAAGTTCACACACACCAATACTGTCTTTCTATGAACTTTGCTCACTTTAGTTGCTAAGAGATTGTACTTAGGAATAAGCTAGTAGCTTGTCTCTTCATCCTTTATGCATGCTTTTATTTCAGCCTAGCAAAGTGCTAAATCTCAAATGCAAAAAAAAAAAAAAAAAAAAGAGTAATACATTCACAACTAAAACATTTTTCTTTCTTTAGTTAGAAATAACAAATAACATTTTTCAGTTGCTTCTTTAGAACAAAAATTAAAAACTAGTTACTGTAGCTAGGAGTTGTTACTTATCCCTCTAAGCCTAACTTAGGAGGCTGAAGCAGAAAGATTGCTACAAAACTGAGCATGGTCTGGGATTTGCCAGTTATGGGAAACCCTGTGAGACCCTGTCTTAAGAAAGACAGAAACAAACAAAAATGTGTTAGAATGCTATTAAGTAAGTCATTAAACCCAAGGTTCACCCTAAATTTAATCCTCAAATGAATCCACCTGCAGGCTGCCAACTGTCTGTTTATCCAGTGGCTTAGTCAATAGGGCAGCACCCCTACCATCTAGTTCTGGGAATAGATCTAGGGTTTCACATTGTTCTCGGAGCACTGTCAATAGACTTTCTGCTTGTTTCCATATCACAAGTTATTGATTCCTTGCTAAGTTTGGGCAAGTGGACCGAGTGCAAAGCGAGAGCCTCTAATAGAAGAGAATCTCTAGACATGGCTACTGCAATTGGGCATCGCCTCTGGTTAATGCAGGCTTGTAAGGCAAAGCGGCTGCTTTGGGTCAGACTTCTACATTGAAGTACCATGGTCCTGGGGTGAGCATAAAGAGTAGCAATATTCTAGGGGAGCAAAACCTCCCGAGCTTCTGTTCTGACGATGCTCCTATTCCTGGTCAGCCAATCTCTTCTCATCTGACATCTATTTTTAGGGACCAGCAAGTTGCTTGTATATTTAGTTTATGGAAAATGAGCACATTGTTTAAAGATTTTTAAGGTCAATTCTATAATGTTTCCTTTACTTGTTTTAAATATAATATTCACACATATAAAATATATGTACATATTTGAATTTTAAACAGTATTTAGGTACATATGGGTTCAGAACACTTCCTTGAAAGGAATCTCATTCATCCTCAAATAAGATGTCACCATCCCTAGATGAGGTCACGTAAACATGTGGCTGACCAGGGAGAATCCGGATTTGTTTGGGATCTGGGCAGTCCCACTTGACAGCCTCTTTCGAAGGGTCTGCTCTGTTGAGCTTTAGTTTTTCATCAGGAAGCTGAGAAATGTCACCTGTGAATATGTTTAGATGGCTAGTACATGGTCTTTGCTTGCAGCAAGTAATTGAACTGTACATGTTCACTATTTTCTTAAGGAAAACAAAACTTAAAGTCTAAAATCTAGGACAGTAGTCCCCAAATGATCACACAGAAATTAGGATATATGTTCAGGCCACTGAAATGTGATCTATGTAGATGGCAAACAGAGTTAGAACTATAGTTCTAATAAGGGAAGACTCTAGAACCTGTGTCAGGCTTCAGGGAGCCATCTAGATGTGGCAGATAAAAACTCAGTATGTGGGAGGCTGCATGGAAGGCTGTGTGCCATAGACACCAGTGTGGGAAAAACCACATGGGCTATACTGACCATTTTTATGAGAAATAGATGAACATAGCTGCGAGTGTTGTTTGCTATGATATTTCTAAGGAGAGTTAGGGCCCAACAAAATGATTAGTTCTCCCAGGAAAATAACAGACATCTTTCATAAAAAGTTGTGGCAGAAATTAAAGTTATATTACTTCTTATAACCACTTATATTACTTCTTATAACCACTATCAAGTGCTAACTATGCAAGTATTCATGTCTCTTTCTATGTTGTTACATATTAAAGATACACAGGTTGATATTTACAGAACAACATTTTGCTTTCTAAAGGCTGCTCAGTGGACTTGACACTCTTTATGACAGTGAATACAAAGACCACCTTATGTTAAGTTCCATAAATGCAAGTATTATCATAAAAATATTCTGATATGGTCAGAATTCTCAGGGGTCTTTAGAATACACTGTGAGAATTGCTGTCATGGAGAACATGGATGGTGATAATACAATAGCGTGGTAATCATTTAGAATCTATAAATTCTCCATTGTCCTGTTTCTAAATGGGATGTTAATGAACTACGTAAAAGGAAATGTTATTGTGTACTAAATTTGAAGCTTTTCTGTATAGGATAAGGAGATGTTAACCTTTTATAAACCCAAGTGTTGTGATTGAGTTAAGCCTTCAGTTTAGGTGAATTCAATAATTTTTCAATACAGTGCAAGAATCCACCTCAGAAAACAAGTATTAATTACCATGGGAAAACCTTGGTAATACAGCTGCCATCACTAGGTTAATTTTGACAACTACTAATGGAGGAGGTGTATTCTCATTGGCTTGTCAGTTTTGTACAAATGCTGTAGGCTGTAGTTCTCAATAGGGGCAAATTTTGTTCCTAGAAGACATTTGGTAATGTCTGAAGATGTTTTTAATTCCTCACAAATGGGGGGAAAGCTACTTTTGCAAGGCTTAAGATATGGTAAATGCCTTCTGGTGCACAAGACAGCCTCCTACCAGAATGACCTAGTTTAGGGGTCAGCACTGGTGAGATCCATGAAACTTGACCAAAGCTTCTAGCACATAAACTAATGATAAAGCTTGAACACAATCCCTACAGCTAATATTCAGAGAGAATCTAGGAAGAGAGAACAGGAAGTTTATAAGAGCCAGAGGACAGGACCAGCTCTGAGGTAGTATCTTCTATATGGACAGGAAAGATATACCCATGAAATCTCAATGGTATGGTTGCCTAAATAAGACAGGAGTAATGGCAATACCAGTTGACATGCCAGTGTGAAGGAGGCTATCTCACAGGGTCCAATCAATTTTTCTAGATGAAAAGCTACAGGCTGTGAGTGCTGAGAGAGAATCAGTCTTTGTCAGTGATGGCATGTGCCCTCTAATTGGCTATCAAATAAATACCAAGCAGTCATCTGCAAAAACATCCATCTGAGCAATGGTAATGGGCTCAGCAGGTTAGATTTTCTACACACACACAGCACTAATGACTGATGAGAAAGAGGCCATGAATTGAGAAGGAATTGGGGCAGGGGCTGACATGGTGGAGTTGGAGAGGAGGATAGTATTACGTAGTAGTCATAAGTGAAATTCACACACACACACACACACACACACACACACACACACACAAAAAAAAAAAACCCTAGTAATTTTTTTTAAAGAAATGTTTGCTCTATTTATGTTGCCACTGTAGGTTTGAGTTCAGACAAGTCCAAAGAGAGGTTCAAAATGGAGTAGAAGCCGGAGACTATACAGGCCTGGTTATCAACGATAGAATTAGCTTGAGTCAGTAATTTAATTTTCCCCTCTAGGGCTAGTAGTAAAAGATTTTACACATTAAAGTCACCTGTACTTTTCTTATCTGTTCATTAGGAAAATGTAAACACTCAGCTGCACACACCAGGTGACTATATTTTCTGACTGTTTATCTTTGCTTTAGCTAAAAGATTACTGATTTGTTTATTGATTTGTTTAATAATATCCTATGTATTAGCTTTCAACCCAAATATAAAAGTACTCAAGGGGAAGACTTTCACCACATTTCTGTCCTGTGGTTTCAGTAGGACATATTTTACCTTATTTCAGTAATACTAGGAGACTGGCTATTATTCTCTTTGCTTTGCATTTATGGAGAAAGGCTTCACTTTTAGGTGAAAGGATCTTTCTCTAAGATTTTGATTAGGTAAGAGGGAAAAAATCAATGTCTGCTTTAAAAATACTTAATTTTTTACTTGCTTCATGGATTGGAAAAGTATCTGATTAGGTAGGTCAGATGATTTATATCTACGAATAAAGGTAGAATGAGATAAAATTTTCTCCATGTCAGTTCTCTGGGCATCATTTGCCTGACCATAAAAATCAAAGTCTTCTTCTGCTCATACGCTTCTGGTTAGCAGGTCACCTTGTCTAAGTGAGTTTCAGTGAGCAAGAATAAACCTTGATCTGTAAATGACTTTGGGGTTCTCTATATTTGTATTTGAGAATAAATTGGTCACCTAAAGTCTATTCTACTTCATAGGAAAAAATAATGTATTTCTTCCTCATGATCAGTCAATCTTGAGCCTGGATCTTACGTTAAGTAATTTATCTCTTAACAACTGTGTCATCTTTTATAGAGGAGAAAAATAATATAAATCTTGTACATTCTATGCACTCTCTTTCTCATGCTGTGTTCTTGGTTCTGTTAACTTAGTTTTTGTTAAGAAGCATGAGTTTTAAGGAGGAGCAATGGTGTAAGAAGAAGGAAGATTGGTAACGACAATGAAGGAAAGTTCTTATTATCTGGTTATTTCTAGAATGAAGATGTGCTTTTACTTTTGTTTTGATGTTTCTTCACTATTAGGAATACACAGGATAATAACTGATTTGCTAGTATCTGAACTGTAGAAGATTTCATACAGAATTATGAATATGCCATCTTCACAGAAGGCAAGGCTATGATGGAGGCAATGGTCAGTTACTACTGGCTTTAAATATATATCCTCACATCTTTTAAGTGCACTTCCACTTGAAATAGGATGGTAAATTGGTTTCACTATTTTTAATCTGTAAAATAATTTGAAGCAGCTAACAGTCTACATGTCTGTGAAGTCATAACCAGTATGCAATTTTCATCCTGCAACTGACACTTTTTGGCCACAGCAGGCTGTGAACTTTCAATCTTACTCCAGAATCGTCCTAGATGATAGGATATATATACCATCACATTCAGCTTTCTTATTTGATTCTTAAAGAGAGATTTGAATTCATTTACTATGCTTAGTAGCCTACACATAAACAGAGATTTTGCTATTTTGGCCATTTCTCATATCTTACCTATTACTATTTTGTTTGTTTGTTTGTTTTGGAGACATAATCTCATAGCTCAAGTTCTATTTTTTCATCCTTATACACTATGCCAATTTTCTCTTTCTTGTCCACTCTGTGACCACCTTAAATATATTCATCTTTTACCACTGCAGTGATTTATCCTAAGCTGTCCCATCCTTAGCTTTTCTCTTTCCATTCCAACCAACCCCATCACTGTCGACAGTCATTCCTGTCCTAATTAAAAGTCTAGGGGCTTCTCCAATGTGTACAGTATAAGCACAATATGGCTCACAGTCTGGCCCCATTCGTTTTTCCAATCATGTGTCTTTCTACAAACATAAACCATTTGGTGTGTCATTTCAGAGAACCTGTGTTGTATAAATATTTACGAAGTGCCTAGGATACACTATGTTTCTCCTGTGAGTTTTTGCGAAGACCTGTTCCCCTATCCTGATGCATCTACTGTGGCATTTCTGAACCATAAGATTTTGGGACCCAATCACTGGCATGTAACATTTTACACAGTGGCCTTGGTGCCTTTAGATATGTGTGTATTCTTCCTACTAGTGACTCCTTTGAAGAGACACGGGGCCATGGCTTGCGCCTCTTCACACGATGGGCCTCTTGCATGTGGGTCTAATAAAGATTATACTAAATAAAATATCCTATCTGACCTGGGAAAGAATTTGAAGTACCTAATATGATAGGTATTTATAAGATTATATCTAATACAGAGGTAAGTACTACCTAGCATTCTTTATTAAAAGGATTAAGTAGAATAACATATCTAATGATATGGACACTGTTATTAACATTACAGATGTAGACACTGACTTTGCCTAAGTTAGACAATTAATTAGCAAAATTCAATCATGTAGTCCTGCTTCCTACACAGCTGTGTGGTCTCTCTTAAATTAACATTTGATACAGTAGTCCCACTATACGGTGACAAAATCATGATCTTGAAACTGAGAAGCAATGCTTTCTACTTTACGTCTCAGTAACACAAAATAAAAGTAGGAAATTCCCTGAGCTTACTTCTATCATTTTAAAGGCAAAGAGTTATAACTGTGTTAAATTTTCAAATATTCTACAAACTAATGTTTATCTCAGCATAGCTTGGAGATTTCCCAGAGGTAGTCTAAGAACAAAAGGAAACATAGTAGTCTATCTATATTTAGCACAAATGAAAGGGAAAATCCCTCAGAACAGGTTTCAATTTTATTTGAGACCATTTTCTTTATCCCATCAAAAGCTAAAGTTTAATTCTCATGTTAGCATGAGCTGCTTGTTTCTGTTGTGCCAATGAGTCTCTTCTGATTCCTCTCTTGAATATTAGTAGAAACAATATACATATTTGATAAAGAGGAGAGACACATTATTCCCACTACTAGATCAAGAAGTAAACAAGGAGCCTTAGTTATAAACCAAAACATAAACAAAATGTCCCATCACAGCAATAACCATGTTATAAATTACAGATTGTAATTCTATATACAAACCTCCATAACTAGGCACTTACATAAATAATTCTAAGTTTAATTTAAAGAAATTAAGCTTTTTTTAAAAAAATCAAAGTTGTATCATAGAACACTACCTGGATGTGAATTCAGCTATGTCTGAAGGTTGCCTGGTAGGGGTCTGGAGGGTAGCCTTTAAGGTTCATGAAGTTTTTAAGATTATGTATTCATCAAAGAGATATACTGAAGTAAATATGAAAATTCAGTTCTAATGCATCCTACCCTGACTGTGAATAGAGAACAAATTACTTTTTAAATATTTAATATTTGCAACTTAAAGATACAAAAGCATCTCATGGTATTTACATTTTCCTTAGATCCTTACTATATTGGATTGATTTGGTACACTTGCTTTCACATTTTTATCTTAAAACTCACGTGAGTCATTAAAGCACTGTAGTCATGGAGACTACACATCAGGCTCAGAAGCAGAGGCATGTCTTAGGCCATCAACACCATACTTGCTCTCAGGGGAGTTTTGAAGTATACTATATGTTGGACTCAAGTACTGGGCCTTGGAGTTTTTCAGAGTCCATCTGTAAATAAAATATACTGCTACACTAAGGTATTGAGTTGGACACAAACAGCTACAGGGAAGTCATTTTTTAAACTAGAATAGATATTAGTTAATTTAAGTAAAATGAAGTTAGTGTATATTATAAAGCCTGAGTTGGAGGGGAGAGTGTCTACTCACACAGTCAGATCTATGAATGGAAGACACACTACTATCAGGAAAACAACATGAGTATGTTAACTTGTTGACTGATGTTGAACAGACTGATAAAACCAAGTAATTCTCATTATTCAGTTTAAAGGGCATCAAAGTATAATTTATATATTCAACTCAACTATAAGGAAAGAGAGAGCACTTATTTAAACATTTTGTGCTAGGTACTTGATATACAGATTCTGTGATCCATGCAACCTGAGAGATGTCACATTTATAGTGTGGCAACTAAGACACTAAAGATCACCAGTCCCAGAATGTTCTATACATAAATTAGCAGTAGGAGGGAAGATCTGAATTTGAATTCAAGATTTCAAGTTGATTGTTGTTTTGCTTTTAGCACATACCAATAACAAACATTTGGCTCACTACAGCAGAGTGGAATATGTATGCACTTTCGGCTAACTATGGCAGAGTAATGTAGAATATGTATAATATGGTAATAACTGCAGGGTGGAAATCTACTTCACAAAAGTGAAGGTGAAATGATGGCCAAGGAAACAGTTGCAGGCTGTAAAATAGAGCACTTCCCTGTGTTCTGCTAACATCCTTGTGGTAAGGTATGTAAATACCAAAAGTTACATAGGCTAATACTGCAGCACATACATGTTGTATGCTATATACATGTACTCTGGTTTACCCATATATATTCTCAATAATTCAGAAGATAAGCAATGTAAGCTACCATGTAGTTTTTACTTCTGTAAATTTCAAAATAGAAAACAAGTTTTGTTTTTGTTTTAGAGTAAATAAAGTATAAATTACTATAGTTCAAATTAGAATATTCCTACAACAGTAACTTGTGTTTCTTCTATAACTGAATTCACTACCATTTTAGAAACAACATAGGAAGAGGAAAAGCTTAAAAATAGGTGTGTGTGCTTTTTGTTCTAGAGAAAGTTTTCTGAATGTAAGAGTCCCATGGGCACAGATGCTTTTCTGAGAGTGCACTGTGCCTGGAAATGCAATGGAAATGTGCTGTCTGCCAGCTTTACCTGTGATAAGCAAGTAACAGTAATTCTACTTCCTTTTAACTTTTCCTTCGTTGGCTAAAGGATGCCCTTGCAGAGGACCCAGGTTCAGTTCCCTTCACCCACATGGTGGCTAACAACCAACTGTAACTGCAGTTGTAATGTGATCTGACACCCTCTTCTGACCTGCATGGCACACAGTACACATATATACATGCAGGCAAAAATACTCAAATTTTAAAAAGTAAATGCAATACTATATTATCTGAATCAAAACTTAAAGCTCAAAGTTTTACTTCATAGAAGTATTAAAATATTTTTAAAATCCTTACACTGAAAAGTGTAAGGATGTAAATATTAGCCATGAGAATGCCTTCTCAGATTGTGTTCTTTTGTGAGTGGCTGGTTCTGTAAAAAGGAGACAAAGCTACTGGACACTACACTGCAGGGAGGGCAGTTTGTCAACAGAAGCGCTCAAACCTGGGACTTTCTGAAAATATGTTCTACTATTTAAAAAAATCCAAAGCAATATTAAAGTGAAACTTTAAATTAAATCATCACTTAAAGTCAGAATGTGAAATTTGAAATAATATTCTTTAATAGCAAAAAAAAAAAACAATTCACTTAGGCATTAATGCATAGCAAGCAGATGAAACGGTGTGCAGGCTGCACTTTGAGAAGGAATGGTTAAAACCCCTTGTGGATCATGGATTCGCCTACAGAAAAAGTCTGCCATCCTTGAGACAGTAAGGAGGAGGAGTAATAGGATCCTCATTTATACAACTTAGGAAACATGGCTCTTTGAACAATGAAGGTAAGGCTTCTTTGGGATTCTTAAGTTAAAACAATGTATGTATAATTCAGCTACGTTTTGGCTTAAACTACTGGGAAATGTTATTATTTTTTACTGTTTTCTACGGAAGAAGTATTTTTGAGTTTATCAAAATACCTTAGTGAACTTTTGAATTAGAGCCCATTTTTTTCTTGTCAAGCTATGGAGTTGTTTCTCTATGTAATTGTTTCTCTGCAATTGCACATAAAATGTGTTCATGTAAAAAGTACTGCATTATGCTATAATAAAATAAAACATTGCAGAGGTTTTCTTGGGGGTGGAGGTTATGGGAGAACCATCAAAAAACAATGGCTGTTCCAAAAGTTTTATTTGTAGTTTAAGACAGGATACAAAACCACTTGCTAAAATATGGTGTATGAAGGACAAGCCATTAATTTAGAGCTTAAATCTTTAGTAACCTGACACTAAATACTAAATGTCTTAGTATCACAGACAAAGCCAAGACCTGGTTGCATGTGGTTGTAACACCAGTACTTGGAAGGCTGAGAAGGGACTGAACTGAATTTGAGGCCAATCTTGGCTGCAGAATCATGGGCTTTATTTATATTGTAACATCTGAACCTTTACAAGTGAGAGCTCAGAGAGTAATGAAATGAAACTATTTTACCACCACCAATGAGGTGGTTATGAAAGGTCCTCTTAATTAGCATTAGGAAGGAACCTGCCTGTTCTATGAACAGGGAAGAGGGCAGAAACCCTGCTGAGGACCATCCTTACTTGAAATGTTGGTTTTCCTCAGAATGCTCAAGAATGAAACCCAATGGAAGAAAAAGTTACTCTAATTGCTGAAATGGACACAAACCCTGAAACCAAAAAGAATGGTGAACAGTAACTTGAGGAAACTCTCAGGAGAGGAAGTAATGGCTCTAGATCTACTGCAGTGGGAAGTTGAAATCAGCTGAGTAACTCTATGGGTTATAGGATTACATTTTGAATAGGAGACTATTTGCTTTTCTTCTTGCTAATAGTAAGTAGTATCATATACTAGAGAATCGTACATGCTAAAGCAATTGCAATTTTTCATCCAGTTAGGAAGAAAAAAAATGGAATAAACTTTACATGACTATTATCCTCATTACTAAATACAGAAGGCCTAAAACCTTTTTCCTTGTTTCTTTGTACCCAACCAAATACTGGTATCATTTCACACATGATTTGTGTGAAATCATTTGTTAGATATATTATTATTTGAAGTGTAGGAATCTTTAAAGTAAAGTGACTGACTAGATATTGCTTTAACTAAAAATGATACCATGTGTTAACTTTAAACTCATTTTACTAGGTTCTTGGAAGACATTTATTTTTTATTCTTTGAGGTTTATTATTTCAAAGATGAGAAGATATAAGCAATAGTCTACAAAATAGACTTCTGGCATGTTTTTAAATGGTAGGAATAGCTGAGAAGAAACCTAATTATCAAAATCAGAAAGACTGATCAAGAGTTTGGCTAGAACATTTACAGGCTTCCATTTAGAGATATGGTAGGCTGGGTTACAATTCTTATTTTAAAAGAAGTCCAAGTCTTATGTGAAAAATTCAAATGTTCTGTAAAATATGTATATTTACCCTAAAAGGGACCTGTGAACAGACAAAAATAAGTAAGCTGCATCTATGAGAAAGAAAGCACTCCAACCTCATAGAAATATTTTTAGGTTTAGTCAAACATGGATTTCAAATAAAAGAACAGAAAACTCACTTGAAAAATGGACACTTTTTCTCATATCCCAAACAACAGCACAACAATATATATATATATATATATATATATATATAAAACAGAGACTCTAAATAGCTAATAAACAAAGGGAAAAGTTATTCAACTTCATTTGTAATTAGAAAGTTTCAAACTTAAGCCACACTGAGTCCCATTGTATACCCAGAACCTTGGTAGAAAAGGAACAGTAAGGAGGAAGGACGTTTAAAAGTACAATTAGTTTGGGAGACAGTCTGACATTATCTTGTCACGTCTGGTTATCCAGCATCATCAATGGACAAATAGCCACAAAAAGCCATGTATTGCAAAACATGTAAGGATGCTGGCAGCAGCGTTTTTCACTGTAGACTCAAAAACTGGAAACTAGGCAGATGCTCACAACTGTGGAATAGATATATAGACATCTACATGTTCTACCTTTGAGGGTAAAGTTCTGTCCTTACAGGAACACCCACCATAGTCTGCAGTGTTGAGACAAAGAAAACAAAGTGACGTTGTATTCGTAAGATGAAATCCACAAACAAAGGCTTAAGTATATAAAGAGGGTAGTTAAAAAGCAGAAAAATAAGTATCATGTTATAGGGAAGAGCAGAGTGTGATGCTGCCTTCCTTAGTCACCCTGGATCCTCTGGTGTATTGGTGATGCACTGTTTCTTGCTCTAGCTAGCAATTCCAAACCTCCAAGGTTCTCAACTAGTCTCATATAAAAATGCTTTTGTTGTAATATCCTTTATTATAGTAGTGCTTTTGTTGGGGTGTTTATTGATCTGGGTATCATTACGTTGCACTGGTTGGCCTGGAACTCTGAGACCTGTCTGCCTCCCAAGAACTGAGATTAAAGGCATGTGACTACCACATTGGACTTCACTTAACTTTAAAAAATAAATAAGAAGAAAATCTCCTCATTATCACTTCTACCCTAGTTTTCATGACTTCCTCCCTTCTATTGTTTTAAGTCCTTTTTTTTTT
>JADRCC010527127.1:0-16795 GCA_019843855.1 Hylomyscus alleni
GCTGGATCCAACTCATGTATGTTCTGGTTGGTGGTTCAGTCTCTGAAAGCACAAATAGGAAAGTTTTCAATATCTAAATTTAATTACTTTTCCATCTGCCATCTCCCTCTTAGTCTTCAAAAATGTCAGTACCTGTGCCTATTAGAGGTCGTGTAGGGTAATTATGAATTTATTGTCCAGCATTTTTCATTCTTCAAAGCATCCTCCAATTAATTTTATTTCAATTTTTAAAAAATTATGAGTAATTATATATTTAATACAATGTAGTATTATATAGTCAACATTTCACATTTGTTTAGGATGATTTCACTATTTAAAATACACAGATTTTGAAGTTAGTAATATCACCTATGGAGCAAAGTTCTGATTTCAATAAAGAGATAGAATGAATAAATAAATCAATATATTAATAACTATAATTAAATTTTGCCATAAGAAGGCACAGTTACTTTGCGTTTTCCTAAAAATGTATTGAGATAGCTAAATTATTATCAACTTAAACATGGTTGGTAATAGATAAAGAACAGAAGATATTAATGAATAAATTTTATGCAATGGTGCATTATTATTTTTAAGTCTTCCTGATTTATTTCGTTTTAAAGTGAGGGTAGATTTTTTTTCACACAATATATTCTGACTATGGTTTCTTCTTCCCCTACTCTTGTTAGGTTCTCCCTAGCTTCTACCTACCCAACTGAATGAAAAACAGAAAAAGTATAACCCAATAAACCAACAAGAAAAATAGACATAAAATAACAAAGTAAGCAAAGTTCCTCAGAACATATATTGGCCAACCAATCCTGGGTATGGATCCTACCTGGAGCATGGTTAATATACCTAGTGAGTTTATATAATAATGTTTTAAACTTTCTCTAGAAAAATAAAAATGAAATTAAACTCTCAAAAGCATACATTAAATCCTGTCAAACTTTGTTTTATTAGATCACAGAAACTAAGGGGTGAAGATCTGCACCTACCTGTTTCAATTAATTCATATTTTAATTCAACCTAATACTCTTTGAATCTTCTTTTATAACTCATATTTCATATAGAAAAGATTTCCACTGTATTATATTTAAGAACCACTATGTATGAACAGATATCCACCAGTGTATTTTTTCAATGTAGTATAAAGATTATTTATTTCAGTATAAAATCAAAATAGAAAAAATATGATTAATACTAGGTTTTCCACTCTCAGTTCTAAATATTCTTAGCTTTACACACAAACATATTCCACATATATTTGAACACTATCATGCACATTTGCATATATATATGCATCTTATTAATATGCAATTTAATCATTAATCATTTGTTTTATTATATAATTTATCCACATATTGGTTTGTTATAGTTAGATCAGAAAACTTTAATAACCAAAACACATCTGTAAAAGACACACTATTAAGCAGTACACTTTAATATATCAGTTACTTTACTCATTTTGTGTCTTGAATATTTCTTTATATCTATTTTAATAAACTGAGATTACCTATCTAATTCAGATCAGGAGCCTAAATAAACATTCTCAATGGCTTTTATATCTATACAGTCGTATGACATCTAATTTATCCCTTGTTTTAATCACTGATTTCATTTGTGTGAACAACTAAGACAAAGACAATGAAGATCCCTGCAAAAGAATGGGGGTACAAATCAATAAGCTTTCTCTACCTGAAAAATGTAAAACAAAAGACGAAAATAGAGCCAGAAAAGAAAGTCATAGCTTCTGACAGTGTACTTTCACGCACTTTTTTCTATAGTGAATTAGTTTGTCATGAACATTAGAAATATTGTTTCAAAAGAAAGACGTTAAATGACTGTCTAAAGAATGGACAGGAAGTGAAGGACATAGAAGTAGAACTCAAATGCCCCAGGAATTACACTGTCCTCTCCCACAATGAGTCAAAGTTTTCCTTATCTGTTGTTTTAATGGGTAGGCACCTGTCTGTTAGTTCTCCTGGTCGTGCATTGCTATTTAAAATGCTATCGCATGCATAACGATCCAGTAGGTGATACAGAAGTAAGCGTTACCAAAACGCATGATGATGGACAGATGAATGCAAATTGATAGAAGATAGAACACTGAATATATATAAAGCACTTTCTCACAATATGTATGAGATTATTTTGTGTTTAATCTAAATTCCCATCAGTGCTGTTTATGATGTTAAGCTCTCTACTAACAGATGCTTGTGCCTAATAGAGGAACTTCTTACTAAGGTTACTTGATTCTTTTTGTTCTGCTTCCATGGCAAACAGTAGGAAATCTATCATAGGACCATGAGTGTCAATAGCTAAGGTCAATCATCTAGTCACAAATCACTTACCGTGGTGACCATAGAGTCCATTATTCTAACTTTAGTTGAGAATGTTCCCCCTTATTTGAGATTACTGCCTTTCCTTTTCTTAGAGCATTTACTTTAGAGAGCTTAAGACACTATTTTTTACCTTGTGCTCATTCCAACACAAACCTACTGTTAGCTTTCCTCCAAACAAGTTTACTGTCAAATTGTGTTTATACAAAACCAACAGCTACACATTTCTGGTCAATAATCAAAAATATTATTTCTCTCCCATCGTATGTGAAATAGGATTTTAACTCTATCATATTGAACTCACCTCAGAGATGATCTAATCACAGCAACTAAGTTCCATCTTGAATTCTTCTGTTACTTACTAGTCACCTCAATTTAAAACTAAATGTAAAGTTTTGCCAGTCTCCTGCTTAAAAAGGGCATTTTCTATGATTCATCCATAATTTAAGTTATGAAATTTTTATAGTAGTGTGGATTTTAATACCCCTTCTACACCTTTACATATAGTTTTTCTTTATAGCCTGTGTTGTCTTTATAACATGTCTCTTGATCTTTGCCCCAAATTTCTTTGAGATTGTATTTCTTCTTCAAGACCCATAATAAATGTTTTATGAGAATATAATAAACTGCGCTGTAATTTATGTAGGAGGAGATAAAATATTCATATTATTTTGCAATGTTAATTATCAAAAACCTGCAAATTCAAATTAATGATTTTTGTCCTTCTTAAATTAGTCAATCTTCCTTTGGACACCAAATGCTATTAATAAGCAACTGGAGGAGTGGAGAGTGGCCTATTTCTCTGCCTCATAGTGAGCCTGGCACTCCTTTGGTTTGCAATCTTCACATGCTCACTTTGAAAGGAAAACTAAACGAATCAGAGGGCTGCGAAATTAGTCTTGCTGAACATTTTTCATTTACTTAAAAGACCAAGAAGACTATATCATCTTCTGACTTGCCAGGCAAATTCCCTTCAAATGATTTTGTAATGCCACTGAATATAGAACTCTGCCAAGCAGGATACAGAAACACTGATGTCTGAAGAAAAGTGTTTAAGAAGTTTTTGACATTTAGTATCTGAAACTTATTGTGAAATAAAGTTTATTGTGATTCTAATCAGGAAAAAAAATCTATTTTTCTTTTTTTTTTAAATTTTATTTAATCCTTTATTACAGTCCAGATTTTATCCCCCTCCCAGTCCACTGTCCCACTGTTCCACATCTCATACCTCCTCCCTGCCTCTGCCAATCTCCACAAGGATCTACCCACCTCCTATACCCCCTACCCTACCAGACCTTCTAACTCCCTGGGGCCTTTAGTCTCTTGAGGGTTAGGTGCATCTTCTCTGACTAAACCCTGCAGGCCTCTGCCATATAAATATTGGGGGCTTCTTATCAGCTGGTGTATGCTGCCTGGTGGCCCAGTGTCTGAGAGATCTCAGGGTTCACTTTGAAACTGCTGCTCCTTTTATAGGGTCACCATCCTTGTCACCTTCTTCCAGCTTTTCCCTAATTTAACCACGAGGCTCAGCAGCTTCTATTGGTTGAGTGTAAATATTGGCATCTGAGTCTTTCAGCTGCTTGTTGGGTCTTTCAGAGGGCAGTCATGATAGATCCCTTTTTGTTAGCACATCATAGCCTCAGTAACAGTGTCAGGCCTCCCCCTCATTTGAATCACAATTAGAAAATTAGAATTATTTTAGTTTTTCTGATTTTCTCATATACATTTCAGAATTGTTCATTTAATGTCTGTAAAAAAAAAAACTGTGTTGGAATTTTGATGGGAATTGCATTGAATCTGTAGATTGCTTTTGGTAAGACAACTATGTTTTTCATTCTAGAAGTTGCCCCCTTTCCAAGCCCCACCCCAAGACCTTCACTCCATCCTCCCTCCCATTCACTTCTGAAAGGGTGCTCCCCACCCATCAACCGACCCCCTCTCCCACACTCCCACATCCCTACCCCATTCCTACCAGCATGCCCCTTCACTGAGGCATCACTTTTCAACAAGATTAGGCATATCCTCTCCCACTGAGGCTAGCCAAGGCAGTCCTTTGCTACATAGGTGCCAAGGGACTCAGACCAGCCTTTGTATTCTCCTTGGTTGATAGCTTAGTCTCTGGGAGCTCTGGGGTATCAAAGTTAGACAATACTGTTGTTTTTCCTGTGGGGTTGTAATATCTTTCATACTATTCAATACTTCTCTTAATTCTTCCATGAGGGTCTATACTTTTGTACAATGGTTGACTGTAAATCTTTGCATCTGTCTTAGTCAGCTGCTGGTAGAGCCTCTCAGAGGACAGCTATTCTAGACTCCTATCTGCATGCACAACATGGCAGGAGTATTTTATTGTTGTTGTTGTTGTTGTTGTTAATTTTGTACTAGGATGAGAAGTTTAGTTGAGTCCCTTTTAGGTTCCAGTATGTCTATGACACTGTGCAACATTTCTTTCACATAGTTGAGCTAAGTAATACCACTATGAAAAAATATGTATGCACCTGAACTATTTCTTTCACATACCACATATGGACAAATAACAGGAATAAAGTATGTTGCTTGGGATTATCCCTCTTTTTAAGACTTATATATTGATTCTTTATGCTTAAAATAAATAATGTTATTAATCCTCAATTTTTATGCTTTTATTACAATGTAATTATATCTGTTCACCTTTTAATTTTTTTCTTTCCTTCCTAGTCTTCCTGCCCCAGCCCCTCCATTCCATTACTTCTCAAATTGATAGTCTCTTTTTCTTTGTGAATTAATGTTATGGACATACATAATTTTACACAAATAGGTACATCATCTCATAATGCCATTCTATTATTTGTGAATGTATTGTTTCAGGACTGATCACTTACTTTGAACAATCAATTCAAGATATAATTCATGAGATGGCCTAATTCTCCTTTTCTCTGTATTCCTTGGCTAACTGCAGTGTTATTATTTGATGTTATACCCCTTGAGACAGACTTTCACCCTTCTGCCTTAGTATGTCTAGTGACAATTCTACTGTTTTGTCCATTTTATCTACTCATAGCGAGGAGAGACACCAAATGTCTACTATGTAATAGATCCACTATTTGCTCAACTCGGTGTATTATGGCATTAGATTTAGGAATATAAAAAAACATATGTTTAATTTATATATACTCCTAATATTTGAACTACATTTATAAACAAAACTATATAAAAATGATATTTACTAATAAAATAAAGATGATAGAAAAAGTAACACAAAGAAAATTCTTTTTTGAATGTGGATTTGCCCTCTTCTAAATTTAATTGTAAATAATCATTAATGATTCATATCACACTTTAGCCTTGTTTGCTAATATTCAACATCATTAAGTTCAGATTATTTTATTTCTCTTTATTATACTATGATCAACAATCTAATATCCACCTTCACTATTGCAATTCTCTGTCCCTTTATTTAATTCTTCTCCTTAATTTTTACAACCTAAATTAATGACAATTACATCATTGTATGACATTACATGGGTGTTAACACACAAGACAATTAATTATGCTTTAATTTAATTTGTGTTTCCCATGGAACATTTTTGACAACTGAAAAGCAACTATTTGAATATTTATTTCTACAATCAGTACCTTGGCCAAACATGGAAAATGTGTGTCCATTTTCTGGTTAACAGTTAAAGCAGATTTATGAGTCAGGAAAAAGCAAATATGCATTTAAGAAAATCTGAAATGCTTCTAGGTTTTCTAATTTTTAATTCCGCTTTTTATTATTATATTAGCTTTGCTTTTGAGGCATTTTTCGGATTATGTTTCAAGTAATACTCATGAAAACAATTGAATATCTTTCCCATTGTAGAAATCACAGATTGAAATTCACAAACCTGCTATAACTATATTTTTCATCCTCATACTAATAAGGAAAACAGGCAGTAAAAAAATTCAAAAATCTTTAAGTGTTCTTATATATATATATATGTACATATATAATGTATATATATATATGTGTGTGTATATGTTATATATATGTATAAATATGTGCATATATATAAGAACACTTAAAGATTTATATATATACATGTACATGTATATATGTATATATATGTATATATATATGGGTGTTAACACATATATAAATATAAAATATATATATATATATAATATATATATAATGTGTGTTTGGGCGTGCGTACGTGCGTGCGTGCATGTGTGTATGTGTGTGTGTGTGTGTGTGTGTGTGTGTATGTGTGTGTTTATTTGAAGGCTAAACAAAGAGAGAAATAACTTGAGAGGAATAAGTTTTAGCAGAGCATGGACTTAAATGGTTCTGCAATTTACAGAGAGCTAAGAAACATGAATATCAGCCCACAGAAATAGTTATAACTCATTGAGTATTCAAGAGACCAGTTGTTATTCCAAAGTGAGCACACAGTTGGTTATAGGATGGACATTTAAGTCCTTTTAGTTGGATATTGAGTTATATGTCCTAACAGTTACAACTATCTTCCAGGATCAAGAATACCAATAATAAAGGAAAAACCCCTATTTAAATAGATGATGACAGCAATTGTAGAAAAAAGACATAATGCAAATATTCACAATATATATGAATCATAACACCCTCCCTTAATGAAATATATTGGCCATAAATAAGTTAGGAAATATGACTTATAGTGAATGGATAAAGAATGAATTAGAAATATCAATGGTTATATAATGAATAATAATTATATTGTTATTAATAATATTAACTCTAATTAATAATATATTGTTAATTGTATTATATAATTGTATTCTATAACAATATATTACATATTAATATATAATATATAAATAATAAGTATAAAATTGTACATATATATATAAAACAGAGAATAAAATAAAACATAAATAAATCAAACCATTATTTTATAAAAGAGTTTCTGGAAATGTGTACCACATATCTAGTATATCTAAAAACATTTAGCCTTATACTATCTTACCTGACAAAAATACAATCAATGGACCTGCACTATATCACTATTATAAAACATATAAATATTAGATTTCCAGAAGGTAGAATGATGAGTGTTTAAAGTGATGATAATTCTCAAAGTTTGTGTACATAGTATCAATGAATAGATTTCAATTTGTTATGGGGCACAAGTGCCTTAAGGTCTAAAGGAAGGTCTAGAAAACCATTGGTGTTAATCATGCAGGGATGACTCCTCAATGGAGGAGATAAAATCAAATAACTATTGTAGCATATAACTAAAACAAAAAACAAAAAAACATGCCTTGCTCAGCTAGGCTCTGGGACCAGCACCTGCCCTGGTCTCTCTCAGCTCTAATGCTAGCTCTCCTGTTTGCTACTTGCCACCTGTCCCACAACTGGTTCCTAAGGCTGACTTGCTAAACTGACCAAACGCCTTTTTTACTGAAAATGCCTGGAGCTACTGTTCATGTTCCACAGGCTATCCACCTCTGTGGCTGGTCTGTAGAATGTCAACAACTGCCAGGTCTCACTCAGTTCTCTTCCCCTCCATGAAAGGAAAACCCTAGAGAACTTTATATTTATATCAGATAGATTTGTATATGTAAGTCTCAATTCCAAATATGCCCATACTAAGAACACACAACTCAGTTATAATATTTATAAGCTGCATGCCTAGAGTAGGCAGATATACCACTATACTACTCTATTCCCCAGCTGTGAGATCCCTAGCTACTTGTGACTCCTCCAGGGCACATGGGTCTGCTCCAACTTCCACTTACTCTTCTTCCATCTTCTTCCCTCTACATCCCCAGTCTCTCATTGTCCTCTCTCTCTCTAAAACCTTCAGCCCCACCATTCCCTTCCACTGCCCAATCACAGGCTGTAGCCTCCACTTGGCCAGTTAAATTGTGGAGCAGGTTCACATGGAATCACCTGAGTACTTGATCTGCTCCTCATCATAGGCAGGATTAGCATCAAAATACAAACAGCACCCAGACAATCCACAACAAGCTATTCCATCCAGAAAGCTGATAGTGGATTTTGTGAATGATCTCAGGACCTTTTTGCTATTTGTGGAGGCATATCTCACATACCTTTTGCTATAAAGGCAGATCTCACCCAAATTCCCAGACTCTTCCTCTCCCAGACCATTGACCATTACTTATACATAGGGGAAATATCACATGTACTTCATGGGATGCTGACATATATGCTATCTGTCAAAGACAACTATAAAGTCTAGACCTTTTAGCTATAGATCCTACCCTCATGGTCAAATATAGTTTGTAAAAGAGTTTCTATGTGGTCAGACCTGCAGCTTTTTTATGTACCTGGAATTGGACTGAGTAAACTGATTGTTGCCTGGAAACCACTTCCCAAACTCTACTACATTTTAAATATTCTGACAATGAACTGCCTAACATTAGACTATAGGATCTAGGTTAACAAATTCAATCAGAACTAGGTTTATATTCTTATCTCTTTGTGTGGTTTGCTCTTCTACCTGACATTTGCAGTGACCTCTTCAAATATGTGAGAGCTTAATAACCAGCATGCAGATCTGAGTTCAATTTCTGAGACCTGTGGTTCCAGAAAAAGCTTCTAGTTGAAGCAGGTACTTGTAATACCAACAATGATGACAAAAAATGAAATAGAAAACCCTGCTTCCCAAAGCTATGAGATGAGTGGTAGAGACAGGCAAAATCTGAAAGTTTGTGTTCCAGGTATTTCTGGTGAAAACCCAGAGTAATAAGAAACACCATCTCAATCTGAGAGAAAGGAAGAACCCAAAGAACCAAACCCAATGTTTTATCTGACTTTTACACATGAACAGACAGGCACACAGAGAACAATACTTGTATGTATACAACTCATACAGAAAATATAGTGTTAAAAATAATAAATCAAAGAATCTGACTTTCCTCAAGCAAAATGAATCAACACGTGGCATAATAATAAATGACAAACAGTAGAAGATTTGATATTTGTTGTGGTTTAGATTACAACTAATTAACCTCCATTAGCATATATGTTCCAATACTTGCTCCAAAGTTGCTGGAACATTTAGGAAGGATTAGGTGATGTGGACTCACTGAGATGTGGCCTCGTTGGCAAAGATGGAACTCCAGATGGACTGTGAAGTTTTAAAACACCACACCAGGGCCCTTCCCCTGTCTCTTTCTCTGTCTGGTGTCTGTAGAACAAGGTGTAAAGCTGTCAGCTCCTCCATTGAGCCACACCTATCTGCTTCTCAACATGAAGAACATGCCCTTTAAAACACTTAAAAACACTAAGCAAGCCTCGTTCATTGCTTTCTTTAATAAGAGTTGCCTTGGTCATAGTATTCTATTCAAAGCAGTAGAGCACCAGTTAAGACAACAGTCACCCAGTGGATGAGACACATGTTCATGGAGGCTGCCATGTGTGTTCATCCATAAGTTAGACTTTTTCTACTCTCAGCTTACACCATGATGAATTAAATTTACAAGCAACTCTCCTTTTCATGGAAAGTCAAAAGTTTAAACAAGTATGAGAAAAAAGATACAGGAAATTGCACTTTCTAAATCTCTCTTCCAGGCTAAGGAAACAGGGAAGGAACTCTTTTCTCTCTTTTTCTCTCATATCATTTGCTTATGCACAGGAGATATTATTTTATTTTTCTACAGTATTACTCTTCATATTTTAAATATTAATTTCAGATATTATTTACTTTGGTATCTTCTAATTTCCTATAACTTAAGCCACATTAAATTGGAAGCTCCTTTCTAAATTCATCTAGTACTTTACGCTATGCTCCAAATTTTATCACTTCAAATGTTTTTTGTAGTATGATCCTTTCATTGCACTTACTATGAACTTTAAGTCTCCAACCTCTTCACTTTATGTGGTCTCTTGACCGGTATTGCTTACTGAGCACTGATCAATGAAATATCATTAAAAATCAGAATGTAGACATTAAATTAAACATCATCTCAACATAGGCAAAAAGATGCCCTAACAGTCAAGAATGTTAACTGGTCTTGCAGATGACCTGAGTCCATTTCCCAAAGCAATTTTGGGTAACCAACATTAGCTTGTAGCTTTGCTTCAGGAGAAGAAAACTCTGTCTTCTTTGGGTATCTATACTCACATGCATATAGCCAGATACATAGGCATAATTAAAAAATAAAACTCTAGAAAAATCATTTTGTGATATTAACATATGTCAAACACACTTGATCTGTTTTGCCTAATCTTATGCCAATTCAAAATGTAACTCTCAGTCAAGTTTTAGAATACTTAACTATCAATACACTAATAAAAATGGACATAGGAAGACTGAATTTCATGTACAAATTTTCTCTATATTATCTTTTTAAAATGAATTCACTAATTGGATGTCAATTGCAAGCATTCAAATATCTTGTTCAAATGATTTTTCCTTCAGATATTAATTATCCTGTACTCTTGTATCTGATATTACTAGAAGAAAGAGGGTAGGGAGAAAAGGAGGGGTAAAATCATATAATTACATTACAATATTAAAAATAAAACAATTAAAACATTACATAGATATAGATTGATGATATAGTAGCAGATATGTATGAAATGATTTAAATGATAGATATACATATACATTACATATACAGAAAACACATAGATAGATATTAAGACAGAAATCACCTATTTCTACCAAGGATAGAATTATATTATGAACAGTTAGGTCTTTCAAAGATAATACCAGGAATGATTATTAAAGATTTTCTCAATATGTGGAAGCTGTAACAACCTCAGTGGTTTATCCTCAGATTAAGAAACATGATGAAATTGTATACAGTCATGAATCTGTAACAATTCTACAAGAATAAGGTACATTCAAATATTAAGTAACACACAGGTTTTTGATGTTATGAAAGTGTTCAAAATGAGCTTTAACATAAATAATCCCATCTGGATAAGGTGAAAATATGCTTCTTTGAACACTAATCATGCTGAGGAGCAGGTCAACACATACATTTATTAAAGAATTTTTAAAATCCAAACTTTTAATAAGTGAAAATGGTGTCAAGGCCCCTTTTTCCCTAGGAGGAATGATCTCTCTTTCACACTAAATCATGCCATATTATGTGACAAGGCAGATGAGGTGTTAGAGGCCACATGCTGACTGAGCAGCTGTACAAAATGTATTAAAACCAAAACCTGACAATGTCTAGATCTGCAAACTTCTTTGCATTTTTAAAATACAGGAAGTTTGTTTTGATTATACAGTAAATTTCCATAATTGTTTCCATAAGTTATTTGAAGGTTTTATAAGAATGTTAAATTTTATGTATATGTATATTTATGAATGTATATACACATAAATTATATATATCCACTCTGTAGATTTTTACTTTAGTTGATAGATTATTTAGTTGATAGTATTTCTAAATTGTATAAGTACATGAGTCAGTAATGTTAAGAATTCAGAAGTCAGAATCATTTAGGAAGTTCAGAAAATTTATTCAGTCAGAATCAAATGAGACTCAGAGTTCATATGTTACCAACTCAAAGGATAGCAGCAGTGGAAATTTTGGATGTTGGTATTCCTTTACATCTGTTTTGTTTATTACTTAAACCTCAAATTAATTCTTCTGTAAATACTGTGTGATAACTGATAGGATTCTTTCAAAGATCCTCTGTAGTAAGCAAAATTTTGACACTTGTAGCCAACGTATATCTAGCAATGTACTCTCTTGGCTACCCAACACTTTTGGCCCAGGCTGATATTCGTTCTGTGGCTATCTATGCACAGGATTGGACTCATTGTGACTTTCTCACATTCTATGTCCTCCTGCTCACTTGACAAGATTTTCCAAGATCTTTCTGCTGCTGCAAATTTATGGGAACTCTAGATCTTCAAAACAGAGACTGCAATCATTACCTAGCAACTGCCAAAACTGTCACCACATTTCTATGTTCACGCCTCTGGCTCATTGATGTCCTTGTCTATTCTGGATTTTAGTTTTCTATGTGGATGAATTCTAAGCCAGCCAAACCAAATAACGTATCCCTCATTCAGTAACCTACAACCAAACTGTCTTTAAGTACGACACCATTTAAGGGTGACTCCCTATAACTATTCCCAGATTTAGAATACCTCGAAAAACTATTTACATACACTTTTTGATTATTTTCCATATTATGTAGTAAAATTCTTGCTTATACTTCTGCATGTTGTATCTTTTCACTGGACTGAGAAGAATAGAGTATTAACTTAAAGAATTCTGACAAAAAATAACATAAATTTCTGTATGATGTAGAGCATTTAATCTGAAGGATTTTAACACTAGATTGGGATTGGAATACTTGTCTTTGACAATGGTTCAGCTATCAAGCTAAACTGATTACTTAGAAAATCACAGCCAATGAAACCAGTGTAGCTTGTGAGCTGAAATAAACTCTGACAACGCTGATGTCAGAAAAAAGTGATGGTAATAGATTAGTTTCTAAAAATAATTTTAAAACTAAATATTTGTTTTGCCCTTGACCTAGAGTAACATCCTGAAATCCCTGCCAATGAAAACGACCTCTAAAGTGCAGTGGAATTTCAATGAAGCTTTCCCTGCCCCCACAGCTGAGAGTAATGAAATAGCACCTCATGCAGATTCTGGGAAGTAGATATAGCCATTGTATGTGGCTATTTTGATAACAGTGATGATAAAAGTGCCATAATGTAGGATAGATCTCATGTGTGAATACAGTTTGTTTCTATTTTCTGAAGAGATAAGCTATTCTTATTGCACTAAATATTGTTTATGAGTACACAAATGAGCATAAAAATATTTTGGAAAACAAACTGTTCCTGAACCTTTTTGATGAAACCACAAAGAAAGTTTATATATGACATAGATGCCCTGGAAGTTGAAGTCCAGATTACTTACCTGTCAACATCATCACACATATACTAGACTCGTCATTAATCAAATATAAGCTTGGTCTAAGATATTCAACATATCTTTTATCCCCAAAGGAGTGAGCTTACTGATGGATCAAAATATATTTGGTCAAAATAAGACAAACAATCTTAAAAATGGTAATTGAGTCAATTTAATAAAAAAGACTAAAAGTTATGGTAGACAAGGCTAGGGTAATTGTTTTGGTACACTTATTAAAATGGGAGATTCAATATTTACTCTTTTAAAATCACCACTTCTGAAGTGAGTGATATCATCTTCATTGTCATCTTCGAATACATGATTCTAACCTATTAGCCTTTTTAATGCTCAATCTCATCTTTTCTAACCATTTTGAAATCTATCTTACAGTTTAAAGTATTCCTTTACCTCCCTAATCTCTTGACTGGTCTTTAATTCTTTATAAAATATAGCATTCATTTTAATGGATTCATCTCAGTTCAGTTTTTCCAGTTATTTATTATTTCATTTTACATATGATCCCAATCACTGCCCCCTCTTCTGATCCCCCCTCACACAGTTCTTCCCCCACCCACTCCTCTTCTCCTCTGAGAGAGTGTAGGGCCTTTTGCATAGCCCCCAACCCCAATTTTTCCTAGTTGGGTGAATTTCCTTGTGAACTTTCCTATCATACTATATCATAGTTTTGCATGTGAGTTGTTTTGTACTTTTTTCAGAGAGATTAAATTATTTACCCACCTATCTGTAAATATTTATAATTCTAGTTAAACCTTAATTTCATATTCATGGGGCCTACTCTTTTCCTGTGTCTTATAATATTGTTTTATTCTCCATAATTTCACATTTTTTAGCTTGTCTTTCTAAGTCCCCTTAGCTGCACAAAGGAAGAAACAATATTCAATTTTTATTAATACAATTAATCCTTTTCCCATTCAAATTTATGGCAGAGTTGTAGGAATCATCCTACACCATTCACCGTGTAGCTGTTCCCATGAAGTTAGAAATGACATTCTTTTTTCTATTGGAGTCACCATTATGGACTGAAATACAGCACACATTTTTAAAGAAATGGAGTTTCATTTGTCATTTGCTGTTTTAAAACTGCTAGCAAATATATCTTCTTTTCCTTTATTATTCATAAACTGGAGCAATAAAACAGAAGCTAAGCTCATAAGGAAGTCCAGACAAGGTGGATGTATGCTTCCTAAACAAAACAAACAAACAGACAAACTTACTTTTCATTATGCTGATGGAACATGAATGACTCTGTGATCCTGATAAATTTTGGACCATGTTAAGTGTACATTTTCCCAGCTATCAACAACAAAAAATTTATTAAAGTTTTGTTTAGAGTCATTGGGCTGTGTGTTCTTTTGTATTTAGTTCCAAGATTATTTTAAACTTGTGGGAGTATATTTTAGTGTGGAGTGAAAAGAAAGCCTGACAGTAAGATGCACTTGTGATTCTCAATTGAGCACTATGTTCTTTAAAATCTTTATCCCTTGTTTCTCGTAATTATAGTTTATAGAAATATTTTGGCTAGCGAGAATGATAAAAATTAAAATAAGAGATAGCTGTTCATACTGTTATATCAAAATATATTTTGTGCACCTTGAAATTTGAAAGTATAGCTAAAGACTAATCAGTGAATTTGGGGGTACAAGTAGGTGGATTCAAATTATTCTCTTCAAATCTCTTTATCTTTATGGCTTTTGTAAATTGGCTGAATGTATTTTGGAACACTTTGACTAAATATTCACCAACGGGAATAATATAATAATGAAAACAAACAATGAAATTTTCACATAGTCTTCCTCTAATGCATACACATATACTGTAACCAATCTTCATTTCTAGTATCTGATCATTTAAAACCCTTATTCACAGGTCATTGACAATGAAACTAATCAGATATTGTTCTAGAATCATTTGTCTTTATAAGACAAAACACTGACTAAAACCAAATTTTTTCTTTTCAGGAAAGAAAAGATTTGATTTGGCTTACATATCTGAAACCAAAAAATAGGAAGCCAGGACAGGAAGTCCAGAAGGAATCAGATGTAGAAACCAGAGAATAATGCTGTTTGCTGGCTCATTCACAGGATACGTACATAGCTTTCATTTACATGAATTTATTTCATTTCATTAATTAATTAATTTACTTATTAATATATTCACTTTACTTCCCACTTACAGCCCCATTCTTCCTCCTCTCCTCCCAGCCCTACCATTAAAATCCTTACTGTCACTATACCCTTTCCTCCTTGGAGAAGGGTAGGACCTGATTGGGTTCCAGTCCATCCCGGAACCTCAAGTCACAGCAGAATTAAGCACATCCTCTCCAACTGAGGCCAACCATGCAGTCCAGCTTAGAGAAGGGGATTTAGTAGCAAGCAACAGAGGCAGGAACATGCCCCCACACACACACTATAACTTTTAAGAGACCTACATGAAGACAAAGCTATACTTCTATAACAAATGTATAGGGGGCCTAGGTCTAGTCCCTGTAAGCTCTTTGGTTGGTGGTTCAGTCTCTGTGAACTCCCAAGAACAAAGCTTAGTTTAGTCTGTAGGTCTTCTTATGGTCTCCAACTCCAACAATTCTGTTCCCTATGTTTGACTATGGGTGGCTACATTTGTTTCAGACTAATGCTGAATTAAGCCTTATAGGAGACAATTATGGTAGGGTCTTGTCTGTAAGTATAGCATAGTATCATTAGTAGTGTTAGGGGTTAGCTCACTCACATGAGATGGGTCTCAAGTTGGGCCAGTCAAGGTTGGCCGTTCCTTCAGTCTGCTCCAACATTTTTATTTAACTTGTTTATTTTTTGATTAATTTACATCCCAAACTTCATCCCTTACTTGTCCACTCCTTGTAGAGTCCCTCCACCCATCCTCCCTCCTCTTCTGAGAGGCAGAGCCCCACCTGGGTATGCCCCACCCTGCTGCAATGAGTCTCTAGGATTTGACTATTTTATTTTCCCTTCTAAGTGAGATTTAAGCATCTTCCTTTGGGCCTTTATTCTTCTTTATCTTTTTCAGGTCTGTGGGGAATATCATCGGAATCCTGTAGTATATGTCTATTCCCTTCCTATCAGTGAGTACATATTATGCGTGTCTCCATCTAGTGTCAGAGATGTACCCTACTTATTCTCACTTCCATCCCTTTCCTGACACCTCTTCCCACACTCCATCCCTATCTCTGTTCCAAACCTTACTTCCTCTTCCACCCTATCCCCTCCCTTCATTCACTTCTGATGTTTATTTTATTTTCCCTTCTGAGTGAGATTAACACATCCTCCCTTGGGCCCTTTTTATTACTTATTTTCTTTGGCTCTGTGGATTGTAACATGGTTATCCTGTACTTCATAGCTGATATCCACTTATAAGTGAATATAGAATATACACCATGTGTGTCTTTTTGAGTCTGACTTACCTTATGCAGAATGATATTTTCTAGTTTCATCCATTTGACTGCAAATTTCATGATGTTTTATGAGTAGCTAAAGAGTATTCCATTGTGTAATGCATATTTTCTTATCCAGTCTTCGACTGAATGACATTTAGGTTCCTTCCACGTTCTGGCTATTGTGAATAAAGCTCCTATGAACATAGAGGAG